>JAWZYV010014293.1:0-97339 GCA_038373885.1 Cheiracanthium punctorium
ATAAAAATTATAACTTCGCTTTCTTTACTTTGGCAACATACTACATCCATTCTGTGTACTCCTACAATGCTGACGGAAGTTCTTGCTTTTTGGAAATTTGCATTCACTAACCTGTCAAGGACGGGTACTTCAGCTAGTTATCAATGTAAATCGCGTAATTAGCACTCCCTTTGACGCTTTTAAAGGTTTTTCCATAATGGCTATAGCGCCACCCTAGCTAAATGTATATACAGTGGAACCTCTCTAATCCGTCGCCTTTGAGACTGGGAGGTATGGTCGGAATGCGAAAAAGGTCGAATTATCAGAAAATATGGATTTACAGAAAAATGAAGAATCACTGAAGTCAAAAATGACTGTATGTATTGTTCTCTGCAATGAAAACATAGCATAACCCTACAAAAAGCTGCTATTATTATTGACAAAGAGCAAAATTGTATGTTTTACTGAACATATGTATGTAATGTGGATGATGAGTCGGAACTAAGTTCGGCTCGAGCGCGGTCCGATGAACCGGAGTGAACCAATCGAGGGCGGACTAGAGGGGTTCTGCTGTATGTTTGGGTACAACTAGAAGCAAGAACGGTGTCTTGTGCCAGTTCGTATACTAAGGATCTTTAGGATGGCCCATTCAACTTGGTGTTAAATAAAATTAATACTGTACACTTCATTAATGTACTTTATGTATCATATGGATATCTTCATGAAAGCAATTCTTTTGCACAATATCTCCAAAGTTTTTGAAGTAAAACTTCTTTAGTGGCGACTAGGGAGTAACTCAGATTTTTTTCTGACGGAAGAAACGCTCAGTAAAGGAAGTGACGTGCGCGCCCCGAAAAAGAAGAACCACTGAAAAACCTAACTTTTCGAGATGCTTTCGCCGTTCCCCGAATTCATCCTGTAAAAAAACTCGGAACCTGTTAGGGAAAGAAACAGCGAGAAAAACAGTCAAGAGCCGTATCTTAGAGACATCAATCTTTATTTATATATCAATAAGCGCTTTGAAGGTACATCCAACATAATATTTTACATGTAATCCCAACCTCACTGGAGGTTCTCGATAAACCTTATTTTTAGATGAATAATATACAATACATGGTTTTGGAAAATCACAAAGAAATGGAATCTGCCTGCAATCAAACCGGAACAGTCAGGGACTGATTTACGGCGGGGCATTCGGGGTACGTACCCTGGGTCCCGATTTTTGGGGGGCCCCAAAACTTCCTTTATGTAATCATAATAGCTATTAAAATTATCTCTCAAGAGAAAAATTTCTGATTACTTCATTTTATCACAAATATTCAAAATTATTAATTTAATGTAACTTGTAACGCTAAAAATTATGCATTCGATTCGACATTCGATAAATTCAATATTCGCAAATTCGATCGGACACCTCAGCATGCTCCTCCTTTTATCTTTTCAAAGGCATGTGACGGCTGTAAATACTCATAAAAACATTTCAAAATCGAAAAATTCATATTAGTGGTATCTGTCGTGTCATTTTACTGATTTGTAAATGTTTACATAACTTAGGAATGATAATTGGTTTTAACTGAATTTAATTAAGTCATATTCCGCGGAAACTTTTTGTGCAGGGGCCCCCAAGTGTGTAGATCGGTCCCTGGAAACAGTAGATGGAAACGTCAGTTTAAGAACACTTTTCCTGGAGTCTAACCCAACTTCCAGACAGAACAAGGGGATGGAACATCACAATTTTAGGGACAGTGGCTGCAAACGAGCCTAAACAGCAGAGGGAGATTTTTGTTTAAGAACTCTATTGGAGGATCATACTTCGGTCCCACGAAGGTAAATTTATAGGAGGGGACACCTCTCTTAGAAAGTTGGATAACGCCGTAGTTACAAACAGATGGCGCTACGCACACAGTGTAACTGCGCATCTTCTGCTTTTGCGTTGAATTAGCAGAACTTCAAAAAATTAAATACATAAACTTAAGAACGTGATATATAGTAATTACTGGCTTCAGATGTGTTTTAATTGCATAATTGTCTTAGAATACTATTTCGTAATGATCATAGGCAATAGTTTCGAAGGGAAGTGCTATTATTATTTGTCAAATGGCAGTTACATTGGCCGTTAGGCCATTAAACTCCTAAATATTATGTATGCCATGTCTGTTACCATTTTGCCCAAAAGCTGTATTTTAAGAAATGTTAGTAAATTTAGAAGAATGTAGTTTGTGTGAACGCAATATTTATAATGATATATATAGTGTAATGATATATATATATTTATATATAGTAATGATATATATACAACGGTTTAAGAATACGGGTCTGTAACACCACAAAGAAACAAACACTGGCTGCAAACAGATTAATAACAAAAGAAAAGAATAACAAATGGACACTCCGCGGATTCTAACCCAACTTCAAGACGGAGCAAGCAACGGTTTAACTCGGGGATGGAACACCACAAAGAAACGGATCCAGGCTGCAATCAATCCCAAACAATAGACAGAACCTACAGTTTAAAAACACGAATACAGAATAATAATTCGAAACCTACCAGCAGACGAAATCAACGCTTAAGAACACTGTGATAGAAAAACACAAAAAAAAATTTACACTACCTGCATTCGAACCCAACAAACAGAGGAAAACATCAGTTAAAGAACACAGTTAAAGTATAATACCAGACTATGGACATTCCCCCCATTCAAACCCAACCTCCAGACGAAACAATGGTATAAGAAAACAGTTAAAGAATAATACTACAACATGGACACTTCCTGGATTCTAAGTAATTATCATGAATTACCGATGATTCTTACTGGAGATTTTAATGTTAATTTTCGCTCTCAAGAATCTCAACCGTTAGTTCATTTTTTAAAAGAAAAATTTGATCTAACCATGAATACTTCTCGACTTCAATCAACAGACTGTAAGGGGTACAACGCGTTTCGGTACAACGATAGATGCTGTATTTTCAAGAAAATTAGCAAATTTAGAGAGTAAAATTTATGAACATTATAGTTACCACAAATCTATAATTTCATACATAAAAAAATATGATGACATTCAAGTACCTATTTCCAATGAAAAATATAAAATATAGTAACATTTATATAATCTTTGTAAAGTACATGAATAATAAATATAATTAAATTATAATATGATATTTTTAAGTTAAAGTTTAATCATTTCAGTGATATGTGTCGTAAACGTCAAAGAAGTTTTACTTCAACCGCGCGTAAAGATTACACGCATATACTTTTTTAATAATAGTTTGGTAATTACTAACGGTTTTGGTGAAATTTCTCGTATTATTTGTTAAAGGTAACATCAAAACGTAAAAAAAATCTGTTCCCTGTTGTAATTGAAACTTAAGATGTCGTTTGATGTTCTTTTCTCACAGTGTTATATGGAGAAGAGGATATATTTTCATAGTGTGATTTTTAATGAATCTGAATGCTGAACATTAAAATTCGAGATAAAGCTGTAGATAACTTTTCAGTTTTCCTTGCTTTTAATGCATGTTCATTTCATACAATTATCTTTAATGCAAATCAATTCCCTAGTAGCAATTTTTGCTTGCGCTTTACCAGGCCTATGATGCATCGTGCTATTCATCACCTTATCATTACTGATCATCCTTAATTTTTCGTATGTTCATCTTTTCCCGATATTCGAATCTTTGCACTGAGATCTGATAGGCGCTTTCAAGTTTGCGAACCGTAAAGCGAGGAAAGTGGTTTATATCGGTCTGTCTACCACCAAGTTGCTGAACGGCTCGATATCTCCGTTCTTTCATTAATGTGCAAAGAACATCATATGCAGACCGTATGTTTGTTTGAAGGTTGCTGATTGGCTAAGCTATTACGTGGGAAGACAGGCGATTGAAATGCTGAATCATATTGCCCTCTTCCTGCTCTTAGCTTTGTCGTGTTCTCGTGTATCTCTCTCTTGTGCTAGCTAAAAGGGCAGAAGGAACATCTCCCCGCCTGCCCTTTTCAAAGTCAAACTCTGTCAAAGAGGGAAGGCTAGGAATACACTGCTGGCCATCGTAAATGCAACACCCTGAAGGAAGCATGCAAATAATATGAAATTTACAACATGCATTAGCTGAGGTGAGATATGCAAATGATTAGAATTTCAGCGCAGACGCACATCAAGCGCGCCTGTGGCGCCACCTCAAAGCGCTATTTAAGGCTTGGAGATTTCGACGGTTTCAAGTACAGCAATTGTGTTTTTCTTGCTTTTTTTTCAAAAAAACGATAAATTATGCCTCGTAGGAAACAACGATCATCTTTTGATCAAGTATCCGAGTTTGACAGAGGAAGGATAGTGGCATACCGAGATTGTGGGTTATCTTTCAGGGAAATCGGTCGTCGTATTGGACGAAACCAAACAACTGTGATGCGGATATGTGATCGTTGGGTGCAGGAGGGTACGACGGACAGACGTGATCGACCGCATCGACCTCAGTGCACCACGTCACGTGATGACAGGCAGATTGTACGCATGGCAGTGACGGACCGCTCAGTCACATCACGAACCATATCACAGCAGATTCAGTCTGTAACGCATCATCCAGTGTCTGCGCGTACCATTCGACGTCGTTTACAGCAGAATGGTCTGTCCGCAAGACGTCCGTTGCTTTGTCTACCTCTGACGCGGAACCACAGACGTCTCCGCCGCCAATGGTGCGATGAAAGAAGGATGTGGACGACAGAATGGAATGAAATTCTCTTTACTGACGAGTCACGCTTCTGTATGCAACACCACGACGGTCGGATTCGAGTCTGGAGACACCGTGGAGAGAGGATGCTGAACAGCTGCATTATGCACCGTCACACTGGTCCTGCACCGGGTATTATGGTATGGGGCGGTATCGGATATCTCTCTCGCACTCCTCTAGTACGCATTGCCGGTACTTTAACCAGCCAGCGCTACATCTCCGAGGTGTTGGAGCCAGTTGTCCTTTCTTACCTTCAGGGCTTGCCAACAGCCATATTTCAGCAGGATAATGCACGGCCACACGTGGCACGCATTGTCCGAGGGTTCTTCGTCAATCACCAGATTGAATTGCTTCCCTGGCCGGCGCGCTCTCCGGATCTTTCGCCGATAGAAAACATGTGGTCCATGGTTGCTCAACGACTGACCCAGAGTTCATCCCCAGCTGTCACACCAGATCAACTTTGGCAACGTGTGGAAGCTGCTTGGTCTGCTGTACCCCAAGAACACATTCAAAGTCTCTTTGAATCAATGCCGAGGCGTGTGGCAGCTGTGATCTCCAACAACGGCGGCTACTCTGGGTACTGATTTTGGCAGGAACCACGCTTCATAGAATGCTGTAAATTTAATCATTTGTTACTTGGTCAACATGTTATCTACACAATAAATTTTGTTGTGATATCTCTTGTTTTTCTTGGTGTTGCAATTTGGGTGGCCAGCAGTGTATTTTTAAAACAAAATTTGTCAGCGACTAAAAATTCTGGAATTTTCCTCAAAAAGTGCGAAATTTATATATATATATATATATATATATATATATAGAAAGGGCATTCCATAAAAACTGAGAGTAAAATCATAAAAAATCAAGAAATATATTTACAACAAAAAATACATCATTCTTTTCCAAAATACCTTCCGTCAGATGATATGCAACGGTTCCATCGTTCAACCCACTTTTCAAAGCAAGTAGAGTTTGCGCAAGAGTTCCTGGAAGCTGCTTCAAAGAACCCTCCACCGCTGAAATAACTTCAGAATCTGTGTTAAATTTTCTGCCACGGAGCTTCTCCACGTCGGAAACAGCCAGAAATCGCATGGTGCGAGATCTGGATTGTAAGGGGGATGTGGCATGATCTTAATACTGCATTTACTAAGATATTGCTGAACAGAAGTAGCGACATGCGGGCGAGCATTATCGTGATGTAATGTCCAATTCCCTACCAGTTCCCCTCCATTTCTGTAGGGCAAATAAAACAGTTCTTTAAACAAGCACGGAACTAAGAAAATAAAACCGTCTGCTTTGTTTAGAATTTTGTATAAACGTACAGTTAACAGTTTGAAAAAATCGCCTGCACTTCTATTTTTTAGTTTCGCGGTGTTGCCACTACGTAAAAAAATAAATCTCAGTTTTTATGGAATGCCCTTTGTATATAAGAAAATTTCCTTTCTGTAAATTTTTAATGACATTTCATTCAAAAACTTGCATTATTCCCTAGAACAGCTTTCAAGAAAAGGATATTATTTTTATGTGCATAAAATAATATATGCACATAAAAATACATGAATTAATTAATACAATAAAAGGAATAAACAAGCTAATGCAATGCAACGATATATGAGCCAATTTTTATCGATTGCTCAGTTTAACCAATTTGTGCCCATAGAATTTTGCGACTTTCTTCGATTTTTGCTAATACCAGCAATAATAGATAAATTTCTGATGTCAACTTCTTGAACAAGGGATAATTTCTTTTAAAATCTTTGCATAAAAATTGAAATTTCAACATCCTACTGGGTCATGTTAAACTATTTTGTGGAGTTGAGGCTCAATACTCGGGAAAAAGGCTAGGAAAAATAAAAAACGTTTTCAACTGATAGCGAAAATGCCGTCCCAAAAAAGGAACGCTAGGCATAAATGGGTTAAAAGTTTCACCAAAGGTCATAGATTTCACATTCTAAGTTGCAAAGTGTTTGCTCTTCCGAGATCAATATACCCAGCTGGAAATTTCTGCACTTTTTTTTGCAAAAAGGAATAGATTGTGCACAATTTGTGCATAAAAAGGGGATATTTTTGAGTATTTTGAAAGTATACACTTTTTGTGCAAATTATAAGCAGGTTTTATGCAGACTAAAAAGTGTATATTCTATACTGTCAAAAAAATGCAAAATATTCACGTTATATGCAAATTTTTTGCATAAAAAGTGCAAAGATTTTCTAGCTGGGGTTTAAGCAATTTGAAACAATTTTCTCAAAACCACAAAATCTAATACAAATTTTAAGAAACTCTAGGAGCATAGTTTAAGTTGTACGACCACATATCGTGTTACTAAATTTTGCTTGACTAATAATCCGAAGGTTTAATGTAGTGGAAAAATTCTGTGCATTAATATAAAAAAGGTTTTTTAAGGGTAAATTTATGTGAATTTACATTTTAAGAAATTCTGTCGTTTCATTAAATTTAATTTGAAAATATTTTTAGAAAAGACACTGTTTGAACTAATTCTTTTTCTTAGTAATTCTCTCTTCTTTTGATGATAATGTTTTTTTGATGGGAGTTGATTGATTTAAAATAGTCACATATTTTGTTAAAAAAATTTTTGATAAGGGGGGGAGGGGGGGTTGTAACCCAACCCACCCCTCCCCTTGCGTACGCTACTGGATAAAACGGCAGACAGACAAAAAAAAAATTTTACGGCCGTATACGGGTCCCAAATGCTTAAAATGGATAGAAATCACAAAATTTTTATAATTTTGAGTAGTGTACAGGCAAAGTGTAGTTTTATTTATTTTGAAACTTAAGTGTTCCCGTTCCGAAATTGAACCAGTTCAAACTTTAGTCTCGTCCTCCCGAGTCAGACCGGTCTGGTGGTTAGACTGCTCGCCTATCATGCTTTAGTTCCCTGGTCCAATCTCGGAAGCTTGAACATTGAAGTTTTTACGTCTGATGGCAGCATTAAAATTAAAAGAAAATAGAAAAAAGTCAAGAGACGATGTAGCTCGGATTTTGTTTACTTTTTTTTGTACTTTTAAAACTTTTACTAGCTGAGATATACCCCAATTTTTATTGATTGCTCAGTTTAAAACTTTCACCAAAGGTCATAGGCTTCACATTCTAAGTTGCAAGGTGTTTGCTCTTCCGAGATGAATATAACCCCAATTGCATCGGCTCTTCAACGGCTATACGCCCAATCGTTCCCCTTTCCGATGATCCTGCCCTACTATTCAGAAAAGGACATGCCCGAGCAAAATCCGAGAAATGAACTGAACATCTGTTAAAACTGAACAAGCCATTTGTTTTATACGAAAAGATAGAAAACCGGAAAATGGCATATTTAACGAATGCATTAAAAGAGAACATCATAAAAGGCGTTTTCATTCGTTTTTCATTGCAGAGGCGGAGCTACATTCAGTGTACGAGGTCAATGGCGTGAAAAAAAGTAGGGGATGGTGGTCTTAAACCAGTTTCTTTCAGAAAAATTACCCAAATTTTTAATTTTTAACATACAAGAATTAAGTCTATATCTCCTTTTTCTTAAAAGAAGTCTGTATGCGCCAAAATGGGTGCTTATTTTCAAAGACGTAATTTGAGCTGAGCTCGTCGTGCGATTTCTTGGAGGAGGCAGCACCGAGTAGAGCTCATAAGATATTAATGGGAGAATAGGGCAGAAAAACATACTTTTTAATATATTACTTACTAAAGTATATTTGTTTTTGGAGTAAGTGGTTGAAAAAAAAAATTCTTACGATATTAATGGGAGAATAGGGCAGAAAAACATATTTTTTAATATATTACTTACTAAAGTATATTTGTTTTTGGAGTAAGTGGTTGAAAAAAAAAATTCTTACGAAACTAAGTCTAAAAACTAATGTTACGATTTATTGCAATCGATTTTTCGAAGATTTTATAAATAATTGCACGCCTAAACTGGAAAACTGTATGAATTTTGATTGCATAAATGCATGTTAAGTGTACATAAAATAATTTACTTATGTGTCTTTAAAAACGCTCTTAACCACCAAAAATGCGAGCAGTCTTAATTTAGTTAGAAAAGCTCTTTTAGAGGAGGTAGGGCACACTATTAGGAATAAGAATCTCATAGAAAATTGGGGTTTCGAAAAGTTGTCATCATGCAGCTATTAATAATCTCTTTAGAACAAGTGATGAAATAGTAGTGAAATTTTCGACCATTGTTCATAAAAATAAAATGTATCTTTCACACAAAACACGACTAAAATAATAATTTGAAAATTATCAATTCGACTTCGAAAATTCAATCCGACTTAATGGATGAACATTTTGCAAATAAACCCATTGTTTTTGAAACTTTGTTTAGATATCAGAAAAAAATTCAACACTTTTACCAAAGTGATTATTAACAGGTAAGCGAAAGCGGCGTTTTTGACCTCATTGCTATGTGATGCCGATTCCTTATTATGTACACTGTCTCCCCTTAAATTCTGCACTAATAGTTATGAGACACCCAGTATATCGTCAGCCACGGAGTTGGATGGTGTGACGTTAATCGTTGAAGAATTCAACAGCGTCAACTTTCGATAATTCAAGTACTTCTTGAAATACAACGAATTTTGTCTCTTTAAAGCGCATTTTTGTCACTGAATCCTGTCGATTTTACCACTAACAAAATACCCAGCTTTAGATAACTGTCATTTGCTATGAATAACATGTGCGAAGACTTCTGAGTTGAAAACAGACGATTTCTGAGCAATATTTAAGATTTTTAGCAACTAAACTTTTAATGAGAAAAATTCAAGAACATGGCTCCAAACTTGTAGTATAATGCAGTATAATACAATCACTTGGTCACCGAATGAAAATAAATAAATAAATAAAAACTGGATATCTCTTAGGGTTTTGACTTGAATAAACGAATTTCTATTTTAAATGGGTTACACCTACAGGTTCTACTGCAGTACGAGCCCCGCCCCAGTTCGCCTTTACAAGAGTAAAAGTGGTGCAACACACCAAGTTGCTAAGAATTGCTTTTTCTGCTGATTAAATGTAAAATGATTTTGCAAAGTATTTTACTAAACACACAAGTAAACTATAGTAATACTTATCAAACATACTTTTACTAAATATCTTACTAAAATCGGGTGGTAGAACGAAGGATTCCTAAAATTCATATCACTTTCGGCAAGTTTTTTTATCGTGCTGATGTAACTTTTTAAAATATTAATATATCCAAACTGAAATAAATTTTCATTTAAATTAGATTAAAAAGAAACACTTTTTTTTTTCCTTTTTTAAATTGTCTGTGTTGTTTCCATCTGACAAAACAATAAACTGAGTAAACGAGTTTTAGGAACCTGCTCTTAATAAAAGTACAATAGATCGAGCTTACTAAAGTTTTTAAAAGTTAGTTATAGAAATTATTCCTAAAAAGAGGCCACACACATCTTGCACACACATCATTTTGATGTTAGGTCTAAAATGACAAACCTCCTTATTTGGGGGGGCAGCCCGTAATTTCAGGATCTTTTTCAGTTTGTCATCAAAATGTTAAACATTAATCGGGGGCAATTTAATTAAAGTAGTTATTTCTTTCCAATTAAAAAAAAAAATCTATCTTATCTTGTTCCTTCTGTTTTATGGATGTTACTAACGCTTACTTAAATAAACAGAAGCTTATTTATGAAGATCATTTAATTTATTAAAAATCCCCAATTTTTGTTTCAGAATTGGGGGGACGCAAACGCTGATTCCGCAGTTTTTTCTTCAAAAATCTGGAGACCTTACTCTTGGCGCATCTCGTCGTACGTGAAAAACATTGGCGCATGATATGCAAAATGTTGGCCACCTTTGAAATATAGAATAGTTCAAAACTAAGAGAGAAATCAGTTTATTTTGTAAGATACGTTATGAGCATAAAAAAAATTATGATTCTCAGCTACAAACTTAAACTTCGTAATTGTAATAAGTGAATTTTCAAGTTGTTTGTACGAAAAGGCGGAGATGTGTTTGAAATGGGTGGAGCTAACATAATCATGTTCTTAAGCCATAACCACTCCAGCTTCTTCAGTAACATCAAAAATTGCCATTCTTTGAAAAATATTTGATTTTTAGTTTGATTGCTACTATTATTGTTTTGATCTACTAGAATATAAGATTTGTTCGCGTTGTAAAGACATCAACGTTTAACGCATTTTCATCAACATTACACTAACTTCATTTTGCAAGTTTTAGTGAATTGTAAGGCATTGGACATGCACACCTTCTCCAATCTACGTAAGGAACACAGTTGCCTCGCGTCTGGAGAAACTTATACGCTTCCGACAGTGAATCTGTTTTTCATAAATTTGCGTCCTGTCGTCGAAGTGACATGGTTTATTTCATATCACCCCGGGGACAGACGCTCAACCGAGATGCGCAAATTCCTATTATAAAAAATATCTTTTTAAATTTCTGGTGAAAAGTTCACTTCTTGATTCTACAGAAATATTTGTATCTTAGTTGCTGAAAATAATTATTAGTCAGGTTTAAAATCCCACATCATTCTAAAACAAGAGTAAAACTTTCATATTGAGCGACTTACCTCCCCCCAAAAGTTACAGTAGCTTCTTTTATAAAGATAGAAACTATATTTCGTGTTTTCTTTTTTTTTTTTTTTTTCGGTGCTTGAGTACAAACTGTCGTTGAATTACGTGCAGTTTTTACGTAATATTTACTTCTTTTATGCTATATGCCACGAATATATATATATATATATATATATATTAATTTCAAATTCAACTATCAGAAGTACGTCTAAGTATAACTTAAACTGAGGTTTTTTTTTTTTTTTTTTTTTTTTTAAGATGAAATTACGAAAATTTTAAAAAAATTAATCTTTTAAGTATATAAAGATTAAATGATTTTTTTATTTGATTTAAATTGGCAGTAACCGTCAAACAGATTTTGTCCACTCCCTACATCTCTCCGTCTCTTAAATGTAGTTCATCCTCTAGCCCTAAAACCCATCTATAAACTTCAGGGATTGGGTTGCTTGAATTGTCATTTATTCTGTACCTTTTCTATTTTTATGTGACGAAATTGTTCTTAGTTTATTTGATTTCGAATGTTTATTGCTGATATTGTGGAACAAATTGTGGGCGTTACCCTTCATATTTAAGGCAAAACATTTCCCGCCCAAGACGCAACCATTAGTTCGAGAAAAATGTACTTAATGCGTTATCGACGAATTACGTGTAATAAAATTCGCTCTGTCTGACGCTCTAAAGTCAGAGATAAAAGATCAAATAGTGCCCTATTGGCTTTAACGCGTTCAGTTTTACCGTAAGAGAAAGGTGATTTATATTGTGGAACAAATTATTACACTGTGGGAGTTACCCTTCATTGTTCGGACGGAACTTTCCCCACCCAAGACGCTACAATCCGTTCAAGAAAAATGTTTGTTCACCGGGGAAAACCGTGTGCGTCTTTGCTTCCGGGAATGAGTATTTGATTCACTCGTCATACATCAAATCAGCCTAGTACAGAGGGATCAAACAGGTAAAGGAAGACATTGCAGCATGATACTTCATTTATTGTGAAAGTACAAAATAAAAGATGAAGCAGAATGCGTGATTTATCTAACTTTACGTTTTCTACAAATTATACGAGTTACACAACCAAAGTTAAATTTAGTTTTTATAATATCGAAATGAGTAATATTTTAGAAGAAAAATGCCTTTCAAATGAAATTAATATTCCTCTAAATTATTGGCGCATTAGGGGCGGACTAATAAATGATTTTTCATGGACTAAATGGTCTGGACTCAGTGGTATGGTCGCTATCCAGCGTTGCCGTAATAACACGGAAAGTGAAGCAGCATCCGATTTGGCCAGTGCTTGGGAGGGTGAACTCGTCTCCCTTCTGGATTCTGTGGGACCGTGTTCGCTAATAAGAGCTGCTGCACGTAAAATCCGTCCGGCACGTAAAATGGCTCCAATGTCCGCCATGATACCTCTGTGGGCGCCGATTTCATGAGGCGGTTGGTCCCTCATCTGGAACTGGTTCAAAAATCAGGCAACAAACAGAAGTCCAATCCATTCGGGGACAATGTCACCTATTTCCAGGTATAGTTAATTGTATATCCCTGGACAGGAGAAAAACAACATAGACTAAATTTAAGTTAACAATGTTTCAGGCAAAAAAATTCATACAAGCAATGCTAAGAAGGTATTTTCGTTACGTAGTAGCTAGATTCACGGCGCCGTGGAAGGATTATTTTCACGGCATGGGCGGAGGGACAACAAAAACGCCACGCATCACGTGTTTTCCCCATGAACGATGTATTTTCACGACCGATGTGTTTCGGTGAGCTGTGTAAATGTGCGACGACTTAGTTTTTCTGGCAGAAATTTAAGTCTCGGGTAGAAAAGGAAAAGGCAGGTTGGTTGATGTGTGTAAGTAGAGAAAAGACGCCAAAGAATAAATAATGCATGTATCTTATTGGCGTAAAGCTTAGGGCTCTTGTCACTTGTGTAGTTTAAACAATTAGATATCTAAATAGATTTTAATGTTCAGCAATTTGATTTGGGAATTAAGTGGATGGATACTATTTGAAAAAATATGCAGTTAAAAAAAAGTTGGTTTTCGTATTTTTATTTTTGAAGTCGGATAGAGATATTTGTTCACTGTATATTTTCCTTTTAAATACTTTTAAAATGCAGTAATACTTGTGAACGGTTTATTTAGTTTTTCTTTTATAATTTTTTTAATTATAAATAAATTGTTCAAATACTTTATATTATGTAAATACTATACGTTAAATAAAAAGTAATTTTCTGCTGTAAAGATATTTCTATTATTTTCATAAAAAAAATTGTATTGAGAAATAGTAAAGAGTAACAAGCTGAATACTTTTTTCTTTCAAACAGGTTATTCAAGGAGGCAGGTATCATTAAATGCACCAAGATACAGGTCGTCTGTGGGCAATATCTGCCGTATAGACCCCCTCATCCTCGAATTTAAGATCTTCAGCCATAAACCTATAGGAACCAAAAGAAGGGGTATGCCCAAGCTGAGATGTACTGATTGTGCTGTGAAAGAATATTTTAATTTATTAGGGGAGACGGGTACAGTCGGTTAATTTTTAGATTTTTAAATATAATTCTAAAAATATTTAAAAAACAGAATATCAAACTCATGTATTATGTTTTATGATATATTGGCTTTCTAATTAATTTTAGTTCAATTCTAAGAAAAGCTTTTGTACAGTAAAAAACTTTCTTCTTATGTACATTTTGTTGACCCAAGTAGTTTCTTATAAACTTTTTGTTGACCCAGTGTACCCCATAAAGGGGCACACTGGGTCGTAAAGATGGGGTACAGTGGGTCAGCTAACGAGAAACAGAATAAAAAATTTTCTTTCACTGGATAGTGAGTAATCTAAACTTTTTTATTGCCTGACAATATTTAGTATTAAGTTAGATATTAAAGTAGCTCAAAATTTATAAGATAAATGTTAAATTTATGGTTCTAAAATATACACGTGCTAAATTTGTTAATAAAATTAGTTAGATAATATCACTTTGAGTCCTATTAAGTTTACAAAATTTTAGTTTTATAGTTTTTTTAAAGACATTAAATAAAAAACCGTATTTTATAATAACTACTGGACATTATATAACTGAAAATTTACAGCAAAAGACAACTTTGTTCTCACAGTTCCTTGCAATACATTTGGTTTTAGAAATTTCCTCTCAATATTTTCACTGTCTGCTGTATAAATGTTTGCTTCATCAAAGATAAGTGCATGACCTGGCTGAATTCCTTTTATGTAGTGCACTGCAAATTCAGTTTCATTTTTGTCTACAACTTCAGAAACAGTGTTTATAACTGCATTTTTTCCTGTCGTAGACCTTGAATAATACGAAATATCCAATGTCAGCATTAAAATCTTCTACATCCTCAAAATCTAAATCCCCAAAGTCAGATTCACTAGAAGATTCTTTCCATTCTTCCACTTCTTCAATTGAGCTATTCTTGTAATTGTTTGCAATTTTTTTTCTCTCTGCTTCATATCATTAGGTCCTTCACTCTTCTTTTTTTCAATCATCTCATTTTGGATTGTGATTTTTAGAGGTGTATCTGTAAGATTTTCTGGTTTTTTTAGGTTGCCTTTCAGTGTTTTCTCTTTTGTATCAGAGTTAGGAAAAGCCTTTTACCATCTCTGGGGCCATTTTTTCCTTTACATAATTTTCTTGAGAAAGTGAAGATTCTCTGGCTGATATGGAAGAGTTATTTAGATAAATTTGCATCATTCAAACATTAAAAAGTAAGAAACTCACAGAAAGACAATATATAAATGGGGACACAATTGTTCACTGACCCACACTACCCCTTTTCAGGTGACCCAGTGTGTCCCATATGAACCAATGTATTACTTTTCACCTCAAAATTCAAAATTGTTAAAATATTCATTTAAATATAAAATAATGGAAAAGAGGGTAATTTAGACTCTATAAAAAGCCCACATAACTGATATTTACTTGATAAATTTCAAGTGTAATAACATAAAGTCTTAATTTCTTCAAATTTCATCCACAGATGATTAGAAAGCAAAATGGTTATTTCGTCCCCCAACAATCAAAGTGAGATGTTTAACTTTTCCCACACAGTGGAGTTATTTGATACCTACTTTAAATAATTTTCTCATTTGAAAACTATTCACTGAACCACGAATATCTTCAACGACCCACTGTATCCCTCTCTCCCCTACATGTTACTAAATGGAAAACGTTAGCCAAGAGGAGATCGGAATGGAAGAAGGTTCTCGGAAAGCTCTTTGCCCAACAGTGGCTGTCATAAGAACAGAAGAAGACAAAGAAGATTTTTTTTAATTAAAAAATAGTCGCCCTCATTTCTTTTTCTCAGCATTTCCAGTATTAAAAAGTAATTTCAAAAGTACTTGGGAGTATTTAATAAAAACTGGTCTATGAATGATTTTGTTGATAAGTTAACTTCGATATATCGATTCAGAGCTGATGATAGATCATGATGTGAAAATTGAAACGTTGTCTATCTCTGATTCCGACGTTGATAAATCAGACATTGATAACACCGGTCAACACGATTTTTGGGTCTGACTTCTACATGTTAAATTTTAGTTTCTCCTACGCCAAAACTAAGGGGGGAAATTTTTTTAATGAAACTTTGCTTTTGTAGAAATTAAAGCAATTTTTCAATTTTTTGGCAAAAATCACTGATTTTTATATATTTTTTTTCATAATTCCACTCTAAATTATGATCAGAAAAGTTTTTGCTGGATATAAAAGTCTTTTTTATGCAAGATTTGTGATAAACAATAACATATAAATGTAAAATTATAAGAAATTAATGTCTAAAAGTGAATATTTTTCGTATTTCTTTTATATTCGTGTGAGCAAATAATAGTACAAAGAAATAATAATATTACAAATAATACTACAGAGTTACAAATAATAATACAGTTTACTTTCGGGTTAATCAATGTGCTGCCATCTCTCGTTTATGAAATAAATTAAAGTATACTCATCGACGTAAATAAGACAAAAGCAAGCTTTAAGAACTAAAAATGAAAATTTAAGTGTTTTTCAATGTCTAGAATCAGAATCTAAGCATGAAAACAGAACCCCCCTCCCCCAAAAAAAATTGTTGACCACAGTAATTCATGCATTGATAACTAAGCTAACGAGCGCAGGTTGTTGTCTGCCATGGGCTGCACTATACCTAAGTACGCCAATGCCTGTCGTCCGAAAATAATGAATGAAAACGCAACCAAAGTGTAGTTTTCAGTAAACTTTTATTCAAATCTCTCTTCGTTCATTCAAATTTACCATGTTCCGGAGCACCCAACAAGAAGTCCTTCAAGGTTTCGGGAATGTCCAGGTCCTTCACCAATTGGGGCAGCGCGGCAGGCCTGCTTTGCGCCACGGCAACAAGCCGAGTCCTCACCGCACATCGGGACAGGTGCTGCAAGCTTTTTGGGCCGTACCTATGTCGGCCAAAGGCCGCTGACCAGCGCTGGTCGACGAATCGCTCCACGCCAACCCTGTCGCAGTCACTGCCTACGATGTACAGGAGAAAATCCTGCAGTTCGTCTTCGGACACGAAAGGGTAGTTCCCCGCCAGGAAATACAGCTTCATCAGGCACCGCTGATAAAGTTCTCGGGATCTTGGCGTCGACACCAACACGTCAACACTGATCAATGTCCACAGAGTTCGGATGATAAGCCGTATTCGATGGAACCCTCGAGCATTGTCGCTCGATGTTCTGCCGCCGTTCCTTTTAAGACTTCTCCAGACGTCGCGATGGCTCCGATTCAACCCATGCTGAGATCCACGGTTCCTCCAGTGTGTATGGGCGTAATCCCTAGAAAAAATACAAAGGTGAGGAATGGCAACTAACCTTTTTTTTCATGCTAACTGGCTCAAATTCTACGCCACTTATTGAAAACAGCACCGCCGAAGCGCACTATGAAGGGTAAGCTACACATGGTATACTTTTGAGGTATACGTTGAAAAAATGTGTTTTTTCTGAAAAGTCTGTTTGTTTTTGTCGAAAAGATATATAAAAATACTAATCGTTAAGACTGAAAAGGTAAATTTTTGTGGGATAACTTTTAGGGGCGATAAGAACTGATTTTTTTTTTTTTTGTTCCTGAAAATGTGTCCTTTTTTCTAAAATATGTAAAATATACTAATGTCGATCGTTAAAGCTAAAAAGGTAAATTTTTGCAGGCGCAAATTAACTGTTACTTCAGAAAAAGTTCATATCATCAAAAAGTACGCAAAGTCCACAACTTAAAACAGTCTTGTAAAATGTTCTAAGTAGGTTTACTTGGAATTTTTAAAAACGAATAAAGAAAAAAATCAGTCGATTACCATAAGGTTTCCTGGTGTGATTAAGAAATGGTAGATCAATAATTTTTTCTAAGAAAATTACTCCAAGTTCATTATTCTTTAAGAACTTACTACCATCGGAACACGTAAAGAAGGAAATATAAGTACCATCTCTTCTAAAAACTACGTTCCTTCCAATCAATTTATTTCTGCAAAAAAAAAAAAGAATGTGCGCAAAGGGTTATCAACTCATGAAATATGCCATGTTTTACATGTTATTAGTCCCGTGTTATTTGGTATGTTGCGTATAATTCTCACAGTTGAAGAAAATTGTGTATTAAACAGAGCATCGTCGTAGCCCACACTATAAGGGGGTATGCTATGTATGGGATACGTTTGAGCTATACGTTGAAAAAAATGTTTTTTTGCTGAAAATTCTGTTTGTTTTTCGCCAATATATATATAAAAATACTAATCGTTAAGGCTAAAAAAAGGTAAATTTTTGTGGGATAACTTTTGGGGGCGATAAGAATTGTAAAAGAAAAAAAAATGTGTTTTTTACTGAAAATGTGTCCTTTTTGCTAAAATATGTAAAATATACTAATGCCGGTCGTTAAAGCTAAAAAGGTAAATTTTTGCAGGTGCAAATTAACTGTTATTTCAGAAAAAGTTCATATCATCCAAAAGTACGCAAAGTCCATAATTTAAAGCAGTCTTGTAAAAAAAAAATGTTCGAAGTAGGTTTACTTGGTATTTCTAAAAAGAAAAACAAAAAACTGTTGATTACCCTAAGATTTCCTGATGCGATTACGAAATGGTAAATCAATTATTTTTGAAAATTACTCCAAGTTCGTTATACTTTAAGAACTTACTAAGATTGGAACACGTAAAGGAAAAATATAAGTACCATCTCTTCTAAAGACAACTAAGTTCCTTCCGATCAATGTATTTCTAAAAAAAAAAAAAGAATGTGCGCAAAAGGTTATCAACTCATGAAATATGCCAAGTTTTACATATTATTAGGACCGTGTTATTTGGAATGTTGCGTATAATTTTAAAGTTGAAGAAAATTGAGTATTAAACAGAGTACTTCCATATTTGGAGAATCCTGAAATAAATTTTGTTACTTCTGAAATCACATCTAAGTCCTGTCACCACTTCGTAAAAATGCATCTGGTTCATTTACTTGATATTATTGAAAACGAAAAATAAATTGTTTTTCCCCTAATTTTTTGAAAAATGTTCGAAAATTTCACAATGTCCAGCCAACAAATATTTTATAAAAGGAAAGCTCAGACATCTGAATTAAAGTATTCTGTTTCTCATTGAACAAGTAATCAAGGTCTTACCTTTCAAGAACATTCAAGGTAGGTTCCGATCTCTCAGCTTACATTTTTTGAAAAATTCAAAGACCCTAAATCGAGTAATTATTGCTATTGAGACTCTAAACACAGTGCATTATAGGATTAATGGTTAAGTATTCCGATGTTACTGAATATTGTGAAGAAACAACAGATTAATGAGTTTAATCAAATGAAAGGTTAAGATTTAATTACCTATAAGCCTTGTTGATTTTGTAATTTTCCTCTTCATAGTATTAATATTTAGGAGATAAGCACACAAAAAACGATATATCTCTACTTCATATTCTTTCAACACAATAGAATTTCAAAGGTACTTAACATATATTTATCAAGATCCTTACAAAATTTTTATTTCATGTTAGAAACCTTCTATCGCAAGTTGAAAATTACTTTTGTTAGTAAGAAATTGTGAATGTTATGATGTGTAAATTTTGCATTTGATGTTCTGTTTTTTGTAAAAAAAGTTTCTCTTAGAACTTCGTTATTTTAAATTCCTGGTATAAAACTGCTATTAGAGAAAATGTAATGCAGAAAGGAATGTAAAAAAGTTACGTTAGATAGTTTGTAAATTACATAATCAAATATTATAACACTCATTCGAAAAATATCTGTTATTTTAATATCTCTTTTCAATAAAAAATCATAAATAAGAAGTTATCAGTACTTGGCAGTATGAAATTCTTGTCTTTTTTTTTTCTTTTACAATTGTACTTGATTTCTGTTTGCTGTTCTTCCAATTAATAACTAATAACTCATATGGGTTACCATAAAAAATAGTATTATCAAAAAAACTTGCCGAATTTTTCTCAATTTTCTCCTTTGTACTTCTAACATATGATTGTATCTCTAACTACATTAGAGTATCTTTACTTAAAAAGTTGCACCAAAGAACAACAAAAAAAGAAGTTTACTTGCAATAATAAAATGTATCTTCACTGACAATTTTCATTTTTCCCCCTTAATACCTCTGGCAAATATTGAGGGGAAAAGTTTCCCAATTTTCTCAGTTTATGTACTATCATATGTGCATAATAAGTAAATATGTGCATCTGCCTCTACACCTATGTTAGTATTTCTGAACTCTTGTGTATGTGTTGGTAAAAATGTGATGCAGATTCTATGATCAATAGGGTAATTGTAGGTATTTTAGTACCTGAATGTTAAACAGGTATGTCCGCTTTTTTTAAAACATATAATTACGTTATTTCTAAGTTATAAATACGCAATAGGCGTGCAAGTGTTTTGCTTAAGAATAGGAAAATCGGTCACATATTTAGTCAATTATTATACCTTTTTTTTAAAAAAAAAAATTTGGATATCTAGACATCTAACTTCGGTGAATTGTTAAAAAAAGGAACGTAAAATATTTATACAAGCTGTATATATGTACAGAAAAAAATCTACACAATTCCTAAATATATACATAAATATTTTTAAAATCTTAAATAAAAATAAATAAATAAATAGTATCTGTAGAAAAAAACCATGTAACTAAACACTGAACTTAACAAGAATTAATTTTATGAAATAAAAAGAAAAAGTAAAAATAAGTAAATAAATATTACATTAAAATATGTTCAGTAAGAAAATAAATAGTAGAAAATATTTTTCGTGCAGAGATTGTCAACTAATGATAATAAAAATAAAAAGGTTTAAGAAAATTTTCAACTTTTCAAAAACCGTTTCAGAATTTATCAAATCTTTTTCAACTTTATCAAAACTTTTTCAACTTCTGAAAAAACCGTATCAGAATTTATCCAAATCTTTTTCACCTTTTTTCAAATCAGATTCAAAATTTTTCAAATCAGTTTAAAAAATTTCTCAACTTTTTATATTTATTTGTATATTATTAAGTGTGTACGTATGTGTGTTTGGAAAAATGTATGTATTTAAGTGCGTTCGACATGTATTTGGAGTTTTTGACCTGTATGTATGTAATAAATGTATTATGTCAAATACCTTAGGTGTGTTAATATCTGTAAAGTGTGTCTGGATATACCTTATATGAATTTTTAGACCTATGATACAGATACGTATTTCTGTACAAAGTGCGTATGTGTCTTTTGGTAAGTATCTGTATGTGTTTTAGTAGACATGTGTGTGAATAAGTGCATTTGGGGCGAGAATGTATCAGCACGAGTGTATGTTTCTACTTTCAAAGCGCAAAAATTCTCTCCTATTTGTATAGTAACAGAAATTAACCAACAGAATAACGTATTTTTTTTAACATAAAATAATATATATGTGTCAGAAGAAAGAATTAAAAATAAAAACAAAAAAATATGAATATAAATATTTTTATTAGAGTCAATATATAACAAATAAAACAATATACAAAAGATGATTTACTCTAAATCTTCGTAGTATTCAAAGGTATCTGGCTTACACAGTATATCCCACTCTCTCTCAACACATCTTGTAATCGCACATCCTTTAAAAATTTTATAGTAATATACATTGCAGGTTTAATCAGTAATAAATTGTCTGTATGTTCCCATATTCTGTCGTAAAACCTATTAGCAATTTCATGCACATCGAGCATTATTGCTACTGAGTCGAATGTTTCAACTTTATGAGTCCATAGCTCTTCAGCCAACGATGCTGCATCTTTTAAATCTGCGTTGTCTTTTATGCAATCGCGCACAGAATCTCGAAGAATCTTTAAAAGATACCGTGTAGCCAGGCTCACATCTATCGAAGCGGGTAAGTGCTCTTCAATATGTCTTTCATCAAAAGCCTTATAAGCGTTTAAAAAGTCCATAGAACTGTAAATTTTATCTAAAGTAGCTGAAGCGATAAAGTTGTGTTTATCGTTCATTTCAGTCCACTGATGGGAAGATAAAGTAATACTTTTACTAAAAATCTTACCATTCTCCGATGTTTTGTTCGTAGTGAACGTAAAATTCTCGAAGTCAGGGCTATCGAATGTTATTTGATGCGTAGTAGCCTTGGATAAACCTGTTAGATCCTCGGAAGTTTTGGGTAAAGTAGTTCTGTACATTATAAGCTCAATCCATCCAGGATGAATGGTTATGCCTTCCTTGGACGCGTAGAATTTCTTTAAAAACTTTGTAAATCGTCTTATGTGTACTTCTACAGCTCCTTTAAACGTGGTAGAATACACAAACACCGAATCTCCTATGTAGATCATTTCGTCTTCCAAAAACACCAAACTCTGAAAAAAAAATAAAAGAAACAATAAAGTTATGTTTCAGACATGTTAAAAATTGAGAGTAATTTTCATAAACAGAAATTAGGTACTTACATTAGGCTTGTCTCCTGCTCTTCTTGGCTACGTCTTCTACACATGCAGTATCTATTCTTCTTCGCTTGTCTTGAGAATGCATTGTTTTCATCTTTCTAAAAGTAAGACTCACACGTACACCCATTCTACTTTTTTGTCGCGGAATTCCATGGGTCCATGTTTTGTTCGTGGGAGGATTCATAGTTAAGAGCGTATTTGATTTTAATTCGATCCTTTTAGTAGCATACTTGGGTCTCTTAAACACCATAGTACGTGTTTCTCCAAAACTGAGAGAGCATATAGGATAATTATCTTGTAAATCTGATTCATCGTCTTTATGTTGTCCTATGCAGTCATTTCCATTCTCGTAACGATTAACAAGAACAAAGTTAAAATCCAGCCCAGTCAGTTTCTCTACACCCTCTTTGAGTTCTTGAAGGAGGGGTGACCAAGGATCGCTTTGTAAGGTCAGCCCTGAAAAAGTGTAACACACGTTGATATTTCCAAAAGCAGCAATCTTTCTGGCAATAGGATAGGCTTTGTTCTTAATTAAAACTTGACTTTGTTCTGGAGGCAGATAAGAGATTTCCTTTTCCAGTCTTTGAAAAATTTCATCGGAAGAATTAAACACGTTTTCGTGAATCACAAGATTAAATCCGTCTTCCATTGCTCCCGCATCTTTAGAAATGTTTGCTGCTTTCGTACAAACATTTCCTTCTGTTGAAAAATGCGCAGTACGTTTCATTTTCTGATGATTAAAACAAAATAATCAATGGTAAAACAGAAGAAAAAAAAAGCTACTGGATTCTCCAACACTTGGAAGTTCCAGGAAATCTCACCAAAACACACCAAATAAATATCAGCAACTGAGATACACAGGGTGTTGCCAATCTCGGAATGTAAAATTTTTCCCACTCGCACTGTTGCCATTTACTCCAAATATTACAAGAAAACCAACTCAACCCTTCCGTCTAACAAAATCCCCTCCGCGATTGGCCAGCGCAGTCGGTAGCCATGCCTCCGAGCAGACAGTGTTGTCAACAGATCCACCCCCCGGAGGGGTTTCGAACCGTCCATACCGAAACTAAACCCCGTTGCCATTCCCGTGAAAAGAAATTCGGTGTTGCCACCCTGTAAAGAAATACCCTCGTAACCTTTCACGAAAATAAAAACGAAACTAATAGCAGACATCACATCCAGGAAGTAAACAACTCAACCGTCCAGGAGGGAAACCACTCAACCAGCAGCAGGAAAACAACTCAACTCCACTCATGACGTCACTTCCGGCCACGCCCCCTATGACGTCATTAGGCCACGCCCCCTTGTTACGTCACTTCCGTCCCTTATGTACATGCGCTTACTACTTGTGTCACTTTATGAATGTATGGGGCACATTTTACTAATTGGGAATTCTTTTGCCCGGGGGCCGTATACAAATTTAAAAAGTGTAACTTTTTGAAAATTAACGAGATGGTTTTTTTCTTAACGAAGTCTTATTTCTGAACCTATTTTGAACATTTTTTTCAGTTTGCACTGCCCACCTCTAATATTTAAAATATTAAAGCCCGTTACCACCTTTTTCGGACACCCTGTATAATGCAGTAGAGTGTTCTGATATTTCGCTTCTCCTTTTAAACTTTTTCGCTTATGCACGTCTTTTTCGTACGCGCTTTTTTTTCTCGCTGTCCCCTGCACCCGTGAGAGATCACTGTATTTAATAATTTCCAGAAAATATATTGAGCGAATGTTGTCAGAATTACACGCTTAAATCTATTGATTAAAACTAACAGTCCTTTATTGATTAAATTTCTTATCGGCTGATTTAAATCCTTTTACGCTAAAAATTTCCGGAAAATACTCATTAAGGACAATAATTTGTAAACTCCTCAATTCGCCTCACAATGCTCAGGATTCGCTAGATTCTACTTAACTGCATTTTTCACTTAAATCTTGTCTATTTGAGTATTCTGACTTCCCGACCCCACGAAAAGAAAAGCCTGGTAGGTATCGTATTACTATCACGTGACCAACGCTCTTCAACGGATAACGGTTCATAGTCACAAACGCGGGCATCTTGGCTTAACGGCGGGCATCGAAGGACAAGCATGTCGTTATCAAAATATGAAGTAAAAGAATTTCCGAAGAGGATACTGGATGCACTTATGCCAAGTCCTTTTATTGTGGATACTTAGATGTGTGTGTATTCGCTTGTGATAATTTTGTTTTATATCCGAATACCAAATGCATCTTTTTCATATTCAGAGTTGTGAAATAAATTCAGCCTAGATATGGAGGAGATGCTTTAGGTAAAGATTTCACTTTAATGACATAGTTTCTTACGATTGGATTATAAAAAGCTGTTGTAAAACAAATGAAGTTATGATATCTCCAGTCAAAGTGAGTAAGTACTATTTTACCTTTTTCATGTAAATAAATTTGGCTGCTTCTTTAATTAAATCTCGCAGCCGGTTTAACCATGATTGCATTTCTGTATTCTGATTGTACCGTGAATTCGTTTTATAACTAGAGACTATAGTGAAATTATATTCTATTTATTAAAAAAATGCTTTTTTATAGTGTATTAAGATATATATAATGTATCTGCTTTGATTTAAAATTTATTTTCTCGGGCTTATAATCATAGATTGCAGCTCTGATAATAAAAAAATGAAGAAAACGAATAATTCAATATATTAATCAAAAACAGCAAATTTTCATAAAACACCCTTTTCGTAGCTTAAAATAATAATCTTAACTAGCTGGAACCCGTCGAATTCGACGGTCACTTTATTGACTGCAATATTCAAAAATAAATGGGAACAATTAAGAATGTCACCAAGGTCTTGAACAAAACTAACAGGAAAAATCAAAAAGCGACGCGGACGGAACATGACTTGTGACAGAAAGTAAACAAAAGGTTTCACGCCAGTTCTTAGCAACTGTACAATGACGATGAAATGATTGAAATCTTTAAATTTTGTTTTTAACTATCTTTATTAAGTAAAAAAAAAAAGGAAGAGTAGATATTAAATGACGAATGAGCAAATACAGTTACAAATTCTAATTGAGCATTTCGTAGAAGACGATATTTTGGGTAAAGTCATCGACCACGACACGTCCAGGTGAATTCTCTTAAATGATCCTGACTGCCACAGCATTCTTTGATCTAACCACTGAAAGAGTGACATACAACATTCCATGAGAAAATACGGGTGCAGAAAGGTAAACGCCAAAAGTATGAAGCGAATATAGTGAAAAATTTCGGAATTCTGCAAGAGACAAAAAAATCTAATCCGCCAAATGGCGATCGCGCGCTCCCTGCTTTATTTGCCTTTTCTCAAGCTACCCTAGAAGATCTAGTATCAGACAGAAAACTGAAAAATTAAAGAACTAAAAGACAAATCGCTAACTAAAGAAGGAGTTTATAACTGCCGTCAATGTCGTTAACAAACCACAATGTATTTGTATGGAGAAAAGTTTGAAAAAAATCTGAAACACTTTCATATTTTAAATACTCACTAAAGTGCTGTATATCAAAAGCGTGTCATAATCCATGCGCCTTCCCTATTTTTCTTGCTTGTTTCATTAAATTGAAAAGTGTATCATTATTCATGGCCGTGCCGTATTTTTCTTCATTGTTCCACAAAACACTTCTTTGGAATCGAAATCTATAGCTGCTAAAACTGTTTTACAATCTTCGCCAAGCATATTCCAACTATACTTCACCATTTTAAATACTGTTCGGAATGAGCATCATAATCCATGAGTGTGCTATATTTGTCTGTCTCGTTGCATAAAACACATCTTTGGAATTAATATCTATATTAAATTTGCCTACTAAAGCTATTTTACAACCATCGCCAGGCATGGTTCGGTTATTAAGGTTTTTTTCCGCGAATTTGGCGATCAATTATCGAAAATCGCAAACCTTGTCAGACTTATTCTCCCCCCCCCCTTCCGCGTCATGTGGCAAACAATTTAAAAAGATTTCCACCGTGACAGTTCATCTCTACAAAACCTGTCTACAAATCATATCGACAGAATCGAGTAGACAAAGTCTGGGCGTGAACGAAATAGCACCCTAGTGCTAATAATCGATAAAGCGCTAAAATAAAGAAGGCTTTTTATGACAGCAAAATGTATTTAATAAACCACAATGTTATTTCTATGGCAAAAAAATTGCACATTTGAAGTTCCGCTACTCCTGATCCCTTCGACTTTAAAAATGTTTCTCTTTAGATGACACATCTACGGACCAAGACCTTTTTTTAGACCTCTCAACCAAATTTTTACACATAGCTGTTCTTTCAATTTAGTGGATACCGGAAAAATATGTTTCAAATTAATATATAGAAAAAATTAAGGAAATAAGCGATAAAGCGCCAAAATAAATAAAGCTTTTATGATTTCCAGATGTATTTAATAAACCACAATGTTATTTCTATAGCGAAAAATTGAACATTTGCCTTTCCGCCATGTTTGATCTGTTCGACTTTCTCTCTTTTGATCACACATCTACAGGCTAAGGCCTTTTTCAGACACTTTAAAAATTCTCTTACACTTAGCTGTTCTCGAAATTAGTGGATACAGTAAAAACACGTTCCAGATTAACAGATAAGCGATAAAGCGTCAAAATAAAGAAGGCGTTTTTAGCTGTCAACAATGAGTTTTAATAAACCACAATATTATTTTTATGGCGAAATATTACCAGTTTTGGCGAGTTATCGCCAAGTTTGTCGTCAAAAAATAAGTCTCCAAGACTAAACTCAATTTGGCAATATCTGCTATACTTCGTGAAAATTTGGCCAAAGCCTTTTAATTTAGAATGCGAATAATTTTTATTTATGGTGAAGTAATTCGAAGTCGGTTTTCAATTATTTTTTTTTAAATCGCTCTTATTCTAATCAGAATTTAGAACAACACATTTATTATCACTACACACTGTTGCCACATTTGCCACACAACATTTACAAACGGATGCAATTTCTAACAAATATTTTTTCCAAATAAATCAAACCTTACGGAGCTAAGGCAATCGTCTGCGTCATCAATCGTCTGCGTTAATAAACCACAATGTTATTTCTATGGCGAAAATTTGCACTTTTGCCGTTCCGCCACGCCTAAACCGTTCGACTTTTTCTGATTTTCTCTTTTGATGGCACATCTAGGGGCCGAGACCTTTCTTCAGACACCTCAACCGAGTTTTTACACCCAGCCGTTCTCTAAATTCGGTTGTCGAAAGAAAGACATGTTTCAAAATAATATATAGATTGAATACAGATATATTAATTAAAAAAGGACTGATTTTGTAAAAACGCTCATTCTATAGCTTAAATAATAATCATTATTGAGTACAGTTATATTAATCAAAAACGGACAGACACGCCTCTTTCTTGATTATTATTTAGGCTAAATGGAGCTGTTGTATAATGCTCAAAAATCGAGAGTTTTTCGCTCCATTGATTTTTGTCGATTAATGGAGCAAATTTTACTGAATCGGGAGAATGGCTGTTTGAAGTCAAAAATTGAGTAAAATATACTCCGTTTGATTATTATTTTACTCAATAGATTTAAGCGTGTACTATGCGCAGGGACGGATTTACGGAAGGGCATTCGGGGCACGTGCCCTGCGCCCCCGATTTTTAGGGGCCCCAAAACTTCCCTTTATGTGTAATCATAATAACTACTAAAGTTATCTCCCAAGAGTAAAATTTCTGATTACTTGCTTGATTTTATCACAAATATTCAAAATTTTTAATTTAGTGTAACTTGTAATGTTAAAAATTATGCATTCGAATCGATACTCGTAAATCCGATAGGACACATCAGCATGCTCCTCCTCTTATCGTTTCTAAGGTGTGTGACGACTGTAAATACCCATATAAACATTTCAAAATTGAAAAAATCATAAAAGTGGCATTTGTCGTGACATTTTACTGATTTGTAAATGTTTACATATGGTTAACTTTGATAATTGGTTTTAACTGAATTTAACTAAGTAATATTCTGCGAAAAATTTTTGTGCAGGGGGCCCCAAAAGTATCTGTGCCTCCAACTGTGTCGATCGGTCCCTGACTACGCGAATAGTTCCTAATTTTTCCCACTGGAATCTGTCTTTTAATTTAAAAACATGCAAGTTTTTTGGGCTGCCTACTGAGAGGGGATGCTTTGGGTGTTTTTTAGGTAAAATGTTTTTTAAAGATAAATCTTGAATTTAATATATTGTGACAAGTTGCTACTCCCTTCAGAAATGTACGTGAAAGAGCTGTTTCCCACGATTTTGTAAGGAAAACTTGACCGGTGCACATCCCAAGAGAGTGAAGGAGGGAACCTTGGATTTTGCCGACAGACCCCACACGAGTAGCGTGCCTATATACTAGGAGAGTGGCGACAATGGTTGAAAAACCAGTCACTGAGAGTGCGCGAGCTTGAGATTTTTTCCAGATTTAGGGTTACCGATAAATGGCCGCACTTCAGTGGTATTCGCCCATGTGGCGTTTTTTCCTTTTTTTTTTTAATCAATACCGTAAAATTCTGGTTTTTTTATGTGACTTTCCTATTTATTGTATATGATCAATAGTGTACGAACAATTCAGATATTAGTTAAACTCTTAAAAGAAAGCTTCAACTTTGACATATTAAATGACACCTAGTAGAAATCGACAGAAATTAACACATGTTATTCAGTTATATTTTTTAATTTCATACAAGATTATAAAAGCGTTTAAGTACCCACACGAACACACACACAAAAAAGGGGGATGAAGAGAGAATGCTATTATACATTCGATTCTGTCCTTTTCACTTGCAAACAAAGAACCGTGAATTGGCGAGTATAATTCTAAGCCAATGTCAAGAAAAATATCGCTAAACATGACATTTTTATTTTATGAAGTTTAAACAGTAAATATTATCATTATACACTACCCTATGATATAATTTCTGTTGTGTATCATTTTTTTAAAGTTTCACATAGTTGGAACGCCAATTATAATGTGTTCGTACCAAAACAAGTAAAAGAAAGGTATATTTTAAGAGTGAAACGAGGCATTCACAAACGAAACTATCACAAAAGTTTGTTATTTACAAATTACTTAGGAAAATCTCTTCTTTGAAATTTATTCGCCACAAATCGTCAAACATCTTAAAATGAAGAATCGAAACAGAAAATTAATGCAATTATTTATTCGTCAGAAAAAGCGTTTTATACCAAGACCATTTCAAAACGCAATGCTTTTTCAATGGGGAGAAATCTGGACACTGCCTGGGGCGGTAAAAATAGCTGCTTGACCAATGAGAGGATGACTTGTCGACGCTACACACGAGGCGTGTGAACGCAAAGGGGGCTTCTTGAAGAAAAGATCCTCAGACGTCTCAGAGATGCTTGGAGACTGTTCGAGGCAAGTCGCACGGAGAAATCTCTCAGAGGGACGGTAGTTTCCCAGATTCCATACAGAGGAATATTTTTGTGTGCATTTCAGCACGCAGGATTTAGTCAATTTCTGTCTCGAGTCTCTTCAGCCTTATATTTGTTTGTTTTGGCACTTGTGGCGAGTACAAAACGTCACAATATCTTTAAAGAAATTATTAATAATTTATTTTATTGTAGAAATATTTAATTTCTAACAAAATTGTATTTCAATTCAAGATATTTTTGTTTATAATGAAACTATAAATCCTAATGTCACTCTGTTCACACCATGACTTAAGCAGGAGCAGGCAAGGTGGGTGCCCCGGGCACCCAGTCAAAGGTGGTGGTGAGTGGGTGGGGGGGGGGGTCAAATTAAGAATTATTCCTACTGTATTTTGAGGACGACTACAGTGCAGTTTAGTATACCGGCCGGCATTTTGGATTTTTAAAAAAATGAAATCATTAATAAACATCATACTGTATCATAAAAACTATATTGTGTTATTGCTTCCCCCCCCCCGATTCTTGTGTTTCTATGAAAATGGCTGTATTGAACGCTGTTGATAAATAAATTGATTGCATTTAATAATTGGCTTATGAATCTTAATTACTTGAAGAAACAATCTATAAATGATTTTATTTTTATAAAAATTTAAAAAAATGCTAATCATAAATAAATATATTACTTAAAATAATTAGAAAACTGAATCTTACTTACTTAAAAAAAAAAAAAAAGCTATAATCCTGTTTGCTTATTAATGATTATATATTTTGAAAATCCAAGATTGGGCGGCCGAATAATGTTTCAAAGTTACTTTTGGTTTCTATCACATATTCACATTTCATTTGTAGAAAACCACCCAAAACTCCAAACCATTAGATCTACAGCTGCACATTTGGCCAGAACCTTAGATCTTCACTCTTCAACCATTTAGTATGTTTAGTCTTAATCATTCTACTTCTCCGAGTTGAGAATTTTTGAAAAAGTCATAAATTTTGCGTGATATTGTACTCTTTAAATACCTATAACTCATGACCTATTCACTTTGAGATTGTCATTTTGTCTTGCTTTTTGTGGTCTTTCATAAAGTGTTACTCTCAATTAAAACAACTGTTGGAATTTTAAAAAAATAAACTGAAAAATTTTAAATCGGAATTTTTAATTGATTTTAAATAATTATATATTTCAAATAAATTAAAAATTCAGATTTAAAAATTGTTCAACTTTGAGTTTCTATGGCATCACGGTAAAAAAAAAAATTACCTGAGTTTATAATTTATTTTATGGAGGAGGGGATTTTTTTTCATTGTGTTTAAGAAAAGAAAGAAAAAAGTGTAGGCTATTCTAAGTGACTAATATTTAATATAATCATTTTCCCCCCTTTCTTGGTACAGTAATCCCTCGCTATATCGCTACTCGATATCGCGCGCATTTGGATATATCGTACTTTTTCTATGTCACTCAAAATTTTTTAATCAGAAAATGAAAAGTGTGAATACACTTACACATGTATATTTGTAAATAAAAATAATAAGAGATTGAATTTCTCAGTCTTTATAGTTTAAGTTACTTTTTGTTTAAATTTCTGGTACTTAACATTGCTAATCTTATTGTTTTATGTGTGTAATGTTAATAAAAGTAAACTTTTTACCATATCCTCCGACCCCCGAATATATTGCGTATTTTTCTTGCCACCCGACAAGCCGATATAACGAGGGGCTACATTTATCGATAATTAATATTATGCTTGTTATTTAACTCCTTTTTATCAACATCTATGTCAAACCTATCCCAATATCAAATCCCCCCCATACCTCAAATTATATCCCAGCATCCAACAAATATTGGGAATTGCCTGCTCTTTGGCACTTTCCAATGCTGAAGTCGAGAGAATTTTCTCTCAACTGAACTTTATACTAACGGACAAAAGAAATAGACTAAAAGTTGAATATGTAAATAAATTAATGATGTTAAAGATAAATGGTTTTAAAAACTTTGATAAAACTGTTATGATATGGAAGAAACAAAAAACAGGCGTTTGTTTTCAAACTAAAAAAGTAAGCAAATTGTATTAGATTTTGTATTAAAATAAATTAATTATTTATTTGTATGTGCTTTTAATCTCTTTGGTTTTTTTTTTTTTTGTGTTACTATGTTGGGCCTACCATTTTTTTTTTTCAAAATATATTTTTATTGATGATTTACTGTAAAAATGTTTGCAAATTAGCAGCAGTTTAAAATAATAGGTATGCAGTAAAGAAAAATTAATTATTTTAGCTTTATTAATTCCTTATTAAAATAATCATGGATAATTCTTAATTATGCACATTAATGATATTTGCCATGTGGGGGGTAGAATTCTGGGGTACCGCTTAGGTGGTGTCCCCCACTTCTTTAGTTTCCTGTGTTAAAACATCATCTTCTAAGTTAACGTTTCCCAACCGGTGGGACGCGTTCCCCTAGGGGACACAGAGCATTTGCAGGGGGGGGGGGTAGAGGAAAACTAAAGAGCAAGTAGTGGTGCATGTTTTTTTAAATCATTTTATTTATTCATATTTTTATTTAAAAATATATTTTCACTTAAAATGTTCATTGGAATTTTACTGATAACACTATTTTGTGGGAAAATTCGACTAAATGTTTATTGTTGAAGAATAAAAAACGAAATACATGCTGATAAATGTGAGAAGGGAGTCGCCTTTGTTGGGGTGTAAGTTAGCTTTTGTAGGGGAGGCGCGATGTTAAAAAGTTGGAAACCGCTGCTCTAGGCAGCCCTCCACGTCCCTTTAGTTTTGTTTTGTTTTAATTTGACTCTCTTGCCATGTTTAACTCCTGTAAACTTCTCTTTCTAAAAGCCTTTATATATATATATATATATATATATATATTCGTATAGTGCCTCTTTATATTCTGACGTGCCCTTGAAAGCTTAAATTGCCTTAGTCGGAGTACTTTTTAAAGGGTTCTATAGCGCGTTTACGTTACATCTGGAGAAAACTGCTCAAAACTCCAGATTGCTAGATCGACAGCTGCGTTATAGGCACAGCCTGATTATGACCAACAGGGGCCCCGGGCATTGATGAATTTTGGGACCCCAATCTATGAAATTTGTTTTATTTTTCATAAAATTTTGATATAAACAAGTATATTTCAGAACAACATTTGATATTGGGAGCCCTGGGCAAAGTCCCGATTTGCCCATGCGATAATAAGGCTCTGGTTATAGGCCAGAACTCTGGACCTTCACACTCAAGCCATCTACCGTATCCAATGTCTTAATCATTCGGCCATAGTGGGGATGTTTTAAATGGGTATGGAAAATTTTTTTCGAGAACAGTCCATTTGCTAGCAGAAGATCTTATTTATAGAAGGCATGAAAAGTCTTGGCAGAAACGTTTTTGATCAAAATCATAATCTGTATTTTCGAGTGGTCAGAAAAATGGAATATCATTTTGACTTTTAAATTGTTAAAGATGGTAAATCGATATATATATATATATATATATAATATAGAATAGCTACTAACTTACGTAATGTGGAATCCTAAGATAATCCATTGATAAAGTGAAAAAAAATAAAAATAAAAAAAGCAGATAGCACATGTTGCCAATTAACGAGTTTATACCGAAAAAAGTGTATAAATATAGCCTTCAAAGCCAATGAACGAGTGGAAAATTTGGATATAATGCGCCAAAATGAGACGAGGTGGGCTTTAAGCCTAACCACACGTATCCACATGAATCGGATATGGAATGGAAAATTGAAATTGTGTGCTCTATCGTCAGGCGCCACCGCACACACATTTCAATTTAATCGAAAAAACAATAATAGCTAGGTTTCTGCAAGTTACCTGACCAAAATTAGGATCATTTTGTAACCTGGGGGCGCGACCATAGCTATTAGAAATAAACAACGAGGTAGTGAACCAGACAAGAAGATCGAAGCTCAGTTATGGAGGCAGTACTAGTGCATGTTGCCATCAGAGAAAACTAAATGCCATCATTAGACAAGTAATGCCATGGAGTGGGGAAAAAAAATTAATCTGGAAGTATGGAAAGAAAAATAAAAATAAAATAATTAAATGAATAAATAATAAAATAAATATAACACTAGTATAGCTAACCTATGTTTAACGTAGTACAAGCTGCAGTAGCTAAGAAGTACTTAGGTGAAGTTGTGGAAAAGGTGAAAAACTATAGAAATTAATTATAATAGTAATGATAATAATTATATTAATATTACACATTTATTAATTGCTATTTATGCTAATATTATTGTAAGGTATAAAGATAAATAAGTACTTTGTATGGCTACATTAGTTACAGACTCATAAAAAGGAAAAAGTACCAGTAATCAACTAGTATTCTTAATTATACTTTTTTTTTGTATAAAATATATAGATACATATTTTATGATTTTTATGATTTTTTTTAAATATTTATAGAAAGAACCAACAACCAACCCCATCCTCACCAACCAATATTCTGATTAGGACATACAGTTTTTTTTTATTACATAAAGGATATATTATTAAAGTTAGAAATTTACCTGGATAATTGTATTTTAGAGCAGTTTTATATAGGTCAGTTAAGTTATTGGCCTTAAAACTGTTGGTACATAGTGACTCTATTCTATATTTATGATTGCAGATAATATTTCTAAATACAGGAGTGTGCATACATGAAGTAAAATGTGAAAGCATTAACATGAAAATTAAAGTCATTTCTTTTATTAAATATATTAAAGGATAGACTCTTATCATCATTAATTCTAATTTGTAAGTCTAAAAAATTTATTATTCTATTATCATTAGGATTTTTTATTAATTCTAGGGCTGAATGGTAAGCTATTGGTAGGTGGTCAGTATCACTGTAAATATCGTCAGTAGCTATTGTTATTATGTCATCTATGTACCTATATACTATAAGAGAAGGATTATTGTAATTATTTTCATAATTATATAAATATAGGTCTGCTAGGTAACTAGAATTAGAACCACCTTGTGGTATTCCTATAACTTGCTTATATATTTTATTATTCTGTAGAATGTAATTATTATATACTATGAACTTTAAAAGATTTTTGAAATACATAGTATCTATGTAAGAAGGCAGGGTTATATTATTATTACTAAGTATAAATAGATTCAATATTACATTGTATAAGTCGTCTAGTGGTATACTATTGAATAAGTCTTTAAAATCATAAGTTGATATGTTAATAACATCGTGTAGATCATTAATCTTATTTTTTAGTTCATAGCTATTACCTATAGATATAGAAGTGTTAGATTTTATGTACAGATCATGCATAGAAGTAAGTATTTTTAGTAATATTTTACTTGCTACATTATTATAAGTGTTACATCCTATAGTAACAGTTCTGAATTTTAGTGGTGTTTTATGAAACTTTGGTATTAGCACTAAGTACGGATATTTTAGATTGTTATGCTTGATTTTAAGTAACTTGTGGAAAGCTAAGATCTTTTTGTTCATTATTATCTCAGAGATAGATCTTAGACTGAAATTAGGATTATTGTTAATGGATGAAGCTAAGAGATTGTGATATAACTGCTTACATATTATAGCATAGTTATTACTAGACTTATCAACATAAGTTATGATAAAGTTATTCTGTAACTCTGTTATTTGATTATTCAGTTTTATATTTTTAGTATATCTAAATTTACAAAGTAGTTGTTTTTTTAGGTCAGCAAGAATATTAAATTTCCATTCATTAAAGAAGGCAGAAGGTATACTGTTTTTAATTGACTTGTTATACATATATAAGTCTATATTATATGCAAAAGTATCTATTATTTCTTCAATACTGTATTTAGTAGGTAACCTAAACTTAGTACCTCTTTTAATAATATATATATATATATATATATATATATATATATATATATATATATATATATATATATATATAACTAATAAGTAAAAAACATACTGTAAATAAGACATACCTCGCATAAAAAAAAACAGCTAAAAGCAAGAATTAGAAACCACATTTTGAAAAATTAATAAAAGCTAAGCCAAATAAAGTGCAATAATTAAAGTGAAAATAGAATGGAACGGAAATTATAACCACTGTCACCATCTTCAGGGACCACGAACAGTGGATTATAATTAAAAGCAAACAAAATAGTAGGGTTTCGGTTGTGTGGCATATCAAAAGAGATATTATCTCCACACGTTCTGGGCCCTACCCTACTATATAATGGAATAAAGAAAAAAAGAAATCAAAAAGATAACAAAAAAATTATAATTCTACCAGACTGAGCACATGGAAAACTCATTTAAACAAGTAATATGTGTTGCCAATGTTAAGAATTGTAAAAAGTGAAAAATGGTGTTGCCACAAAATAAAAGTGTAAAAGTGGAAGGAAGAAAGTATAGGTGTTGCCAAATACTAAAAGGTAATATTATTATACTTTAAGAGTATCCAGGTATATTAATATAATTAAATATATATAGAATAATAATAAATTAAAATTATTGAATAAAAAATATAATGATTATTATTAGTGACAAAGTAAGAATAATAAGTTATTGTATGACAGAAGATTAATCTAATAAATAAAAAAAATATTAAGACAGAATAATCACGATATAGGAACCTCGTTTTTTTTTCTTTTTTTATCCCTCTAGATATATATATGCATGCATATACACATCCAAATTGTTTTTATACATATTACTTTTTTTTTAATATGAGAAAAAACTTCCTCCGCCCGACCCATCCATTCAATTACAACCTTAAAACCAAAACCCCAGTCAACCTCCAGTAAATTAACAAGGACATTAGACACATCATTTTCAAGAATTGTATATAATAGATTTTAGGAACTTAGTAGGAAAGTTGTATTGTCTAGCTGACAGAAAAGGTGATTTAAAGTTGAGACTTTAAAATCTTCAGAACATAGAAACTTGATTCTACAGCAGTGATTATAGATGATATTGCGGAATACAGATTTATGTAAGCAGGAGGAAAAGTGAGTAAAGCTATTTACTTTAAAGCTAAAATCTTTTCTCTTATCGTAGATATTGAAACTAAGGTTATTTCTAGGAGTGATAGAGATACTTAGATCTAGAAAACTAACAGAATTGTTATGCATATCCTTTTTAATTAATTCCAGAGCAGAAGGACATTTTATTGGGAAGATAATGTTATTATTAGTAGTAGTGTTTACAAGAAGGATATCATCTATATATCGTTTAAGTATGATATGTGTATTGGTATATTCTTTTTCATAGTAATATAAGTATAGATCTGCGAGGTAACTAGATGCTGAACCACCTTGTGGTATACCATGATTTTGTAGATATAGTTTATTGTTATGTAGAATATAATTATTATAGATAATAAATTTAGAAAGACAACTGAAATAAGTTACATCAACATGGGATGGAAGCTTAATATTTTTAACACAAGTTTCAAATAATTCATTAATTACATTGTAACGGTCGTCAAGAGGAATATTGTTAAATAAATCTTTAAAGTCATAGGTATATAAAGAGGTAATATTACTAATATTACATATTGTATTGCGTAGATCATAACTATTTTCTATAGAGATAGAGTAATCATTACGTTTTATATAGTACTCATGCATAACAGACAATATCTTTAATAGAAGTTTACTAGCTACATTGCTATATGTATTACATCCTATTGTAACAGTTCGAAACTTTAAAGGAGACTTATGAAATTTAGGGATTAGTACAATATAAGGATAGTGTAGATTGTTATGTTGTAGGTTGAGAAGTTTATAGAAAGCCAGGATTTTTTTATTACAGACTAAAGTAGAAAGATTAGTAGAGGAATAGATACTGTTATTTACAATTGAAGAGGCTAACAAGCTGTGATATAACTGTTTACAAATAAAAGCATAATTATTAGATATATACATATATTATATATATATATATATATATATATATATATATATGGAGAAAAGGCTACGACTATATTAACAAACAAGGTACTTTATTAAACAACAATTACACACGGACAATTAATTACAAACACTTAGATAACAGACTGAGCGACGGAGACGTCTTCTCTCGTCGGCTGCAGTTAACGTCTCTCTCGATTACGCAGTAGGAAAGGAACATGTTATGCTTGCTAGGCGACTGCCGCACCACACATGATGTAACGGCGTTAGCTAAGGAGTTAGCATTAAACTTCCTACATTCGGCCATCATGACCGGTAAGGCGACCTCGCCTGAAGTTACAGAACAGTTGATTTTTATTTATTTTTTTTAAACAAATCAATAGCTTATCACTACAACAACAAAACAATCACTAGCTCATGTATTTTTAAAAAAAAGGAGCTTAACAATGAGCAGTACCTCCTAATAAAATAAACAATATAGAGAATACAGTTATACATTACCACAGGAAGAATAATATAATGCAAAACTTGAATACTGGAATAATGCTGCAATTAAGAAGTGCTAAAATAAAGAAAAGAAAATGAATTATAATAATTAAATTTTAAAGACATTCGAAGGGTAAAGGGAAAAAAGGTTTCTTAATATAGTCTTAAGTCCTTCGGTGAAGAAGAAAAAAAATATTGAACACAGTTCAAGTTATGTGTTCGACAGTGCTGGTCCAAGGTTTCATAAACTGTGCACAGGTGGAGGTTTTGGATGGACCGTCGAAGAAAGCACATTTTTCGACATTATATGTGTCATTGTTTTTCACTTTTGTGACTTTATAGGGTCCAAGAATTTCCGCTTCAGTTTTAATCCAGGACCAAATTGGGTTCGTTTGATTGCAACTAGATCATGCAACTGGAATTGTGGAGCTTGCCTGCGTCGAAGGTTGTACGTTCGGCGATTTTCTTCTTGAACCTTTGAGATCTGTTTAGCATCTTTACGAAGGTCGTCGCGGTGTTGTTCAAATGCAGCTTTTACCTCGTCGTTGATGAGTTCGAGAATTTTTAAGTCGTGTTCAGATTTCATTTTTGTGCCAAAAAGGAGTTCAAATGGAGTGGTGTTTATACTCCTTTGGAATGTCGTGTTTATGATTTGCTGTAAGGCGGGTACATGGGAATACCATTTTTCTGGATTGTCAATAGACAATTTGGAAAGAACAGCTATAATGGTAGTATTCTGGCGTTCAACCTGGCCATTAGATCTCGGTAGGCCTGCCGTGATGGAGATATGAACGATGTTTTGTTTGGCGCAGTATTCTTCAAAAGCGGTTGAGGTGAAAGCTGGTCCTCTGTCCGATATGATACGCGATGGATTTCCGAAGACCGATCTTTGATTTTCTAACCGATTGATTACTTCTGCGGCGTTCGTTGATTTAGTTGGATAAAGCCATGTAAATTTTCTAAAGGCATCTATTACCACGAAAATATGTTTATAACGCTTGGAAGTGGTGGCAAGAGGTCCTAAATGGTCGACATGGTAGGTATGTAGAGGTGTATCGTCCTTGTCAATCGGGTGTAGCAGTCCGTCTTGCTTTCCGCGTTTACGGTTGTTGAGAATACATGTAACACAATTTTGGATGCACTGTTTAATTTTGTCTTTTAAGTGTGGAATGAAATAGTCCTTGTTTAGGATCTCTTCTGTGCGGACAACAGCGAAATGACCACGTTCATGTGCTGCTTTGATGATGTTGGCTTGCATGCTCTCGGGAACTACCAGGAGGTCTTTGCCATTCACTTTTTTATACAGAAGATCATTTTTCACGATGTAGTTGTCATGAGCTGCGGTTTGAAGAAGCGTTTTTATCGCTGTGATATGTTCATCAGTCTGCTGTGCTTTAAGGAACTGAATATGAACACTGTTCTGAATGGTCATGGAACAGGGATTACGACTAAGTGCGTCGACATGAGCCATTTTTGAGCCGTTGCGATGTTCTATAATAAAGTTAAAGTCCTGAAGGTATAAGGCCCATCTAGCGATACGAGTGTTGAGATCTTTTTTATTTAAGGTTTTGACGAAGGCATCACAGTCCGTGATAATTTTGAAGTGAGTACCTAAAACGTAAATCCGAAACTTCTTTAGGGCTTCAACAACGGCAAGGACTTCCAGCTCAAAACTTGTATACTTTCGTTCACTATCAGAGGTCTTTTTGGACATATAAAATACAGGATGAAAAAAGTTATTTTGCATGGATTTTTGCATTAGGACTGCCCCCAAGCCATCTATTGACGCGTCAGAGTGAATTTCAGTGGGAGAGTTCTGATTAAAAATACTTAAAACAGGTTGTTGTGAAAGTAAATATTTTAATTTTTCAAATGCGGCTTTTTGTTCAGCCTGGAATTGAAAGGGGGTGTCCTTACGCAAAAGGTCGCTAAGAGGTTTTGCTATGGCAGAATATGAAGGAATAAACTTTCTGAAATATCCGGTGAGACCTAAAAATCGGCGTACATCTTTAATATTTTTCAAATCCGGATAATTTAGGACAGCTTTAGTTTTCGAGGGGGAAGGAGACAGTTTACCGCCTTCTACTACATGGCCTAAAAATTCTATTTTAGTGTGTAAAATCTGGCATTTGCGGAAATTTATGTCTAATCCATAATCACGGGCTACATCAAGGACAATTTTTAAGCGTTCGAGAGCCTCAGACTCACTAGTAGCTGGGATAACAACATCATCCATGTACGGGAGTACAATGACCTTAGTAATAAGTTCACGAAAAACGGCGTTTATATAACGCATAAAGGTAGATGGACATGTACTAAGGCCAAACGGCATAAATCGGAAGAGATATTGGCCTTTATGTGTCACAAAACTAGTATAAGGACGGCTTTTTTCGTTTACGGGAACGTGGAAAAATGCATTTCGTAAATCGAGTGTAGAAAATATTGTGGCATTTTGAAGACTATCTAAAATGTCTTCGATCAACGGAAGGGGAAAGTGATCTTTGACTATTTTGCGATTTAATCGTCTGTAATCTATGCATACTCTAGGTTTTCCGTCTTTTTTTGTTACAACTAACACTTGGCTTGCGTAGGGAGATGAACATGGCTCAATAATTCCATTTTCGACCCATTCGTCAATTTGTGCATCTACTATATCACGCTCAGCAAATGGCAAACGTCGGGGTGCGTGGAAAATTGGCTCGTCGTCAGTGAGCACGATGTCAAGTTCAACGTTAGCAGTTTTCGTTTTATTGGGTGCATAAGCCAACAACAGCTTCTCAACGTCAGCGCGTGTTTGACTGGTGACATTCGGGCCGATGTCAAAGATGGGAGAATCGTCAGAAATTGACATAATAGAATTTTGAGGTTCTACAGGATCAGATGCCGTTGGAAGTTTTGAAAATATTACGCCGGCAGGGGAAATGGTTAAATTTGTTTGCTGTATTATGTCACACCCGATTATGAGGTCATAATTTGTGCAAGCATTCGGCACTACAGAAATAGTAACCGGAAAAATTTGGTCGCCAATAATAACATCACAGTCAAAAGTACCAATGACGTTTGTTCGCGAAAAACCGAAACCCGTCAATACTTTAGTGTTATTCAATAATGGTGGTGAACCTATCTGTACCCATGCAGAATGTCGAAGCAACGTCAAATTGCTACCTGTGTCCACTAATCCGGGGAATTTATTGTCAAAAATAATAACTTCCTTACACATGTTTACAGAAGGAAATTCACGTACGGTATTTACTTTTGCTGGTGAAGTAGAACTATCGTTTCGAATAGCTCGGACACATTCAGTCGACTTGTGACCAAAAAGATTGCATGCTAGGCACTTCGGGCCTCGAGAGCGGTTAGGACACCATTTAGACTTGTGTCCGACGTCATTGCAGTTAAAACAACGTTGCAGGGTGTTAGCTGTGTCAGAAACATTAAATTTTGAGGGTTTTCGTTGTTGGTTTGGTCGTTCTGTACCGCGGTTTGAGCTGTCAGGTGAGTGACGAAAATTCGACGAATTTGATCTATTAGCTCGCATGTTATTAACAAAAGTTTCGTAAGTTCTTAATTTTGTCTTAAATTCGGAAAATGATGTTGTCCCATAAAGGATAATTTTGTCTGAGCGGGAACCTTCAATACCGTTTATGACGTACTGAATAACAGAACACTCGTCAATAGCGCAATCGCATCTATTTGCCAATTCGCGCATGGAATTAAAATATTGAGTAAATGTTTCGTTAGGGCGCATTTTTCTTTTTTCAAGCTGCCGATGAATTTCTATTGACGTGACTGTGTCTGAAAACTCGTTAATTAACGCAGATTTAAACGTATCGTATGCATTTAGATTTCTTTGCGACGACAGAATTGACTTCGCGGAACCGGTAATCAATCTTTTTGCAAACACTAATTTTTGTTGATCACTTATGCAAGGGAATAATTGGAAATTTTCCTCCAAGTCTATAAAAAAACTTTTAATTGAATACAAATCATCTCCTGAAAACTTTCTACTATTTGCAGATATATCTCTTAAAAGATACCAGAATTGATTAGTCATATCCGAAACTGCGCTGGGGCCTAGAATGGGGAACTGTGCATTACTCGGTTGGGTAAGGTAAACAGAGCTTGGGTTTTGCATCGCAGAACACTGTTTATATCAGAGGCACCATTAGGGGAAAATTGACCTACATTCGTGCTACTCGCTCCTGCCGATGTGTTAATAAGTGGATGGTCATGTTCTAAATCAGAGAGATAACTGGTGTCGAGAGAATTTTGAAAGTCTTGCAAATTTGTTAGGGCATTAAAAATTCTGTTGCAAATATCTTTTTCGTTTGCATTTGATTCCAAATGTAATAAATTTGCCACGGAAATAAACTCATTTAAGGAGAAATCTTTTAATATCTGTTCTTTATGTTTTTCTAGATCTAATTCGATTGAGAAGGAAGAGAAATTACGTATTTTGGTACGGGAAGAACGATCAAATTCTTTAAAACCAAGTATGGTGTTTAATGCTTTAACAGTTTGAGTTTTGCCAAATTTCAATGAGTTTGCTATTAAATGTATGTCTCCTAGTTTTAACGACATTTTGAAAAAGAATACAGTTTCTGAATGTAAACAAAAACTAGAGAAATTCTGCAGAATTGTTTAAAAGGATAATAACGATCTAAATTAAAAGAAAAATCTAGCCTACTTGAAATGGGGAGCAGTCCAGCAGTTAATCCACACCTCAAACCATGTATTTAAATTCGTCAAATTGCATTCGTCCATAAGAGAGCTTCTGAAGCTTATCGTCTATTAGGGAATACACTGGCTTGTTGATGTCTAGAGGAATTCTCTGGAGTGTGAGAGGACGGTCGAGCCCCCAAAATATGGGGAAAAGGCTACGACTATATTAACAAACAAGGTACTTTATTAAACAACAATTACACACGGACAATTAATATAAACACTTAGGTAACAGACTGAGCGACGGAGACGTCTTCTCTCGTCGCCTGCAGTTAACGTCTCTCTCGATTACGCAGTAGGAAAGGAACATGTTATGCTTGCTAGGCGACTGCCGCGCCACACATGATGTAACGGCGTTAGCTAAGGAGTTAGCATTAAACTTCCTACATATATATATATAAAAGTTTTTGCTTAAACCACCGTTGATAAAAATTACTTTGTTTTTAGAATCAGTAATTAATTAATCAATAATACGAATTCAATGAATTGATGAAATGATATTTAAAAATCAGCCTTCTCATTTTTCCTTAGGGCGACAGAACTTTTTAAAAATTAATATTTCCATTTGTAATTACTTTTATTCAAAACCTGCACATTGGGCCCTTAGGTTATGAAATTTATGAGACGTCATCCACAGATTTTTTTTTTTTTTTTTTACTTAGCAAAAAAGTGATGATGAAGCCCAGTGGTATATGGTTAACACACTATGGTGCGTCGTATCACAGGTCTAAGGATCGATTCTCGGGATAGGCAAGGTTGACTCAGCCTTTCAACCCTTGAGTGGGTCGATAAAATAATGACCAAGCTTGCTTTGGGAACTAAACACTGAGGGCTCCGCGTCAGGTTGACCACTTGGTCGGAGTACATGGTTCCGCACCGAGAGCGCATAGCCTTGGCCCCACGTGGGCAGTTGCGTAATGTTTAGTTTCAAAGGTCATAAAAGGGTCCAGTGAGAATTCTTGTCTAATAGATTTCTTACTATCAATACATTCGCTCAGGTCAGTGGCGTAGCCAAGGGGAAGGGTTAGGAGAGGTAATAATCCCCCATTAGGAATTTTTTGCCATACAAAATTTATATTCTTCAGTCCATAATACACACCCGTATACATATATGTGAGGGGCAGAAGTCGTAACCCCCCCCCCAAGAAAAATTTCTGGCTACGCCACTGCCTCAGGTAGATGTATTGCTATGCTATGCTGACTACTTTATTCAATTTTGCAAAATGTATCATAATCCATATTTTTTTAAACACAGATCAGCTGTAAAACATAAGGTTTTTCATAAAAAACTTAAATTCTTAAACACTAAAATACGAATCATTGTAACGTTAGATTATAAATTTATTCTTTTGACATCTGCCGTGGGGCTCCTAAAATGGTTGGAGTCTATAATATAAAGCCTAAAGGCTAATAGGCCCATGCAAAGTTGGATGATTTGTTGTCGTTTTGAGTAGTGACCCCTACACTGAGAGTCTGGAACCGCCCCTTTTCCACCTTGTTGGAAATTGTTTATAATATTTTAATTATGAATTCGAAATAACTCTAATAAAGTAAGAATTAGAAATAAAATTGTCTTGACATTTTTGGATCGAATGTTACGTTTTGCTTTTTGGTGAGCACGTGGAACCTGTTAAGTTTTTGAGAAAGTTGTTTCTGCTTGCTATTTTACGTGATAAAAATTTGTTATTAAATGAATAAATACATAAAAATATAAAAAATAAATATTTTATGTTTATAAATTTTATATCATTTTCGAAAAAATTTATCAACAGTAGTAACATTAACTTGTTATTAAAAATATTCTATCTGCTGGGTGGTTATAATTAAACTCCCCCCCCCCTACACACACACACACACAAATTGCGTTCTGCAGCTGTAACCGGTGAGCAGATTGCTACCAAATTTGGGCATATGGACTGTACACGAGATGCGCTCAAGGGAATTTTTTAGAATGTTGAGGTATAACTAATGTATATTGAAATATTGGACATTTTCGAAAATATGATATTTGCGATCCCCAGGGGCGTATTCAAGGGGGGGGGGGGTTAGGGGGGTCATAAACCCCCCATGAGGAATTTTTTGCCATACAAAATGTATATTCTTCACTCTCTTATCACACACATGTATGCTTATATGTGAGTTCCAGTAGTCGTAACCCCCCCCTCTCATGAAAAATTTCTGGCTACGCCCCTGGCGATCCCTGATACAGATTTCCTCCCACAAAGAAGATGAAAAGCAAAAGGATTGATACGCTTACCAAATATCTTCGAAATCAGCCTTGTCTGTGTTCGGGATTTTCGAATCCCTCATTTCTTTCCAAAATCCGTACTGGAACAGAACGCTGAGGAAACGCCAGTTGCCTGCCAAGGTGGCAATCACGGCCGCTCGTTGCACGGTTGTGTAACGGTCGTCTCCTCTGTCATCCTGATGAGTATACCAGATCCAGAAGTCGAGACGGCTGAAAATAGCCGGTGTCAGAGCCCTTGCAACTGCACGTCTGACCATCACTTGACGTACCTCCTCCGTATCAGAGGGTCGTGTATTTCTTCGCAGACACTCCTTTTCGTGCATGAACCGGGAGCACACTACGCCCAACTTGTGGACGATGTTAATGTCTTCGCACGATCCGGTCCGCAAGGCGTCGAGGAGAAGCGTGTAGCACATGGACACCAGAGATTCGCAGTCGACAGAGTCAGCAGATATCCTGCACATCCCTAGTAGCCATCGGTCGATGGGAGGCGGGTGAGTTAAATCCGAGGAGAAGGAGCAATGGCCGATCACGGCTTTTCATCCAAAAAAAGGGGAAATTTCATCGGCAACTGGTACAAAATGTCCGCTCGGGGAGCCATAAAGCCGATCATCGTTTCCCGACGACTCCGATGAAATAACGAAAAGAAACCGATAAGCTGTTTAAAATATATTTGTTAATAAAAAATAAACGACTGGCAGCAAAATTTTCAAAAAATGTCCGTTCTGTTTATTATGTTTTCGTTTTTGTATGCTAAATTTCCGTTTTCCTGGAAAAAAAAAAAAATTCTTCCTCCACCGGGCCCGAACCATGAGCGTACTGATTACGAGATAAGCGCGCTGCCCCTAAACCATCGAATCTTGTCATGTGTAAGGCAAAGTGTGAAGTACCGGTTATTTTAGTCTCAGATTGGGACTTGGGTGAAATTTTGACAAAGTTTTGTTCAGCTATTATTAATAATAGTCAAATTATTCGATTGGTAAGAAATTAATTTCACTTTTTACCAATGTATGTAAGTAGCAACAACATTCATAATTAATAATTAAAAAACAATATTGCCAATTGTATAGGAATTTTAGTGTGATTTTAACTTTCATATTTCTTGAATAACTTTTAAAAATTAAATGATTTCTCTTCTTGCTGTTTACATTAAAGAGGTTTCAAAAGAGTTGCTCATTGTAATGAAGTTTCCGTTTTTCTTATAATGCAGCTGAAGCTCAAATAGATTTTCTTTTATTTTTTTTAAACACACTTTTTTTAAATTATTTAAATATTACAAACGATTTTTATATAATAAATACTTACATTTTTTTGTAAATATTTCTTTTCAAATTTAAATTTTGTGGGAGGGGGCAAGGGGGGGGATACCATCCCCCTGCCCCCTCCCAACCCCAATACAAGAAATTTGAAGTAAATTATGCGATTAATTCAAGAATTGTTCAAAATTTTCCTTAAATTATGCAAAGGCACATCTAAATTACGCAAATATTTATAGGAATTTGGGTAAAGTGTAAACCGCTGGGGACACCTGCAAGGCCCGTTGACTATAGAGCTGCAGTTTCGGATAAGATATTGGTTTTCGGTTTCCCATCGGCGAAACTGCTCGTCTAGATCACTTCTATCCGTGAATAAAAATTCATCTATTGCAGATAAACAAAAGTGCACTTGCCGATGACTGAATTCGACGAGTCGATGAGTCGATGAACGACCGAGCAGAAAACAAGCAGTCATTGCTACTAGGGATGGCTTCGACCACTGCCCTCCACCTCCAACTGTGTTCCTTCGCATTGTCCCTCGTCCCATGCTGGACGAGGAACTGCAAGTGGTTCTGGAGATCCCGTCCACACTTCGGGGAAATTACCTTCCAACAGCGAGCTGGCCGGATGTGTTAGTTGTACCGGGGAGAAAAATAATACTGATATACGACACTGAAGCTAGCGTCTGTAGTAGGCGCAGTGGTCAATCAAGAACGTATTCTCCAATCTGGAAATTGCGTTGGGGGGAGGGGACCGGTTTTCGTTGAAAGGATTGTCCGTTCAGGCTAGGAGAGTGGCGACAATGGTTGAAAAACCAGTCACTGAGCGTGCTCGAGCTTGAGATTTTTACCAGGTTTAGAGTTACTGATAGGTGTTCCCTCACACAGCATCCCAGTAAACCTAAAGGGGAGAATACAATGCAACGCAAGAAGAACCATTAAAATGATCGATTGCCTCCGCACGGTACCGAAATCTAGAAGAATTTCAGACCTGAACCTTAGATATGGTCCCTTATTACGTAGCCATGCATAGCGTGCCTCAATATAGGCACGCTAGCCATGCACGTGCAGGCTTTGTGAAAGGGGGGAAACCCAAAGCAATCCCTTGGCCGGATGCTGCAAAAACATTAGAACATGCTGCAAAGACATGTCTTTGTGATGCAATCTAAAACGACGTATAAATGAAATATTAATAAACAACTTTGATTATTACATGTTTAACAACGCTGCTAATGCAAATTTATGTATGTAAATATATAATTGTATGTTTTTTAAGGTAATAGTAAATTTGTACGTGTTAGATATTGTGTTTTCAGGTAAAAACTAAGGTGAAACAAATCCTACATTTATTGGACAATACCTAATACTGCATACATTTAAGATTCATGTAATATACATTGAATACCATGATGTAATTTTTGTTTGCACAGACATTGAATTTAATGAACCATCCATAGTCGCCCGATTTGCTGATTGTCATTAATTATTAGTTACAGCATTACGGATTGAATTAAGTTCATGAAAAGTCTTTTTCCAACGTCTTCTGGTAGGCAAAGTGAGTTGTAAACATTTTTAAAAAGTCAACTTCGTCTTTACAAGAAGGTTGTTAAATGTACAACTCTCCACAATTTCTCCCTAAAGAGTAACATAAACACAGAGACAAAATTTTCGAAACTAAGGAAAATTTAAAACTGCCTATAACCGATATTGTGCTTTATACACGAAGCATTTTTGCATTAAAATAAATAGGAATGAATCGATACTTCATGAAAATGACGTATAAATGAGAAACAAATAAACGGTGCCTTACTGTATATATATATATATATATATATATATATATATATATATATATATATATTAATCTGTCCTAAGAGCCCAATTTATGACAATTATTATATTTGTCCCTGCAAAAGAGTTAAAATGCTATGAAAAATAGTCTGCGAAGAGCATTCTTTTATAACACTCAAATACTACATAAAATATTTTAAACTGGAACAAATATTTTTTCCATGGTTAAACTATATAAAATCTCCTAAAAAAATAGTAAGCCTAGGACACCCGTTATTCTTAATTAGACCTAGGTCAGCACCATAGTTTTGATGAATATTAAGTTCATATGCATATTTCGAGTGTTACCCCCCCCCCCAAAAAAAACACACACACACAAAATGCATGCTTGCAAAATTATTGTATTATTTAGATGAGTTTCAACAATATCAGATTTACATCTAATTTAGTCATTTTACTCGTTTAACATTAATTTGACCCCCATACTTAAGATTTGGACAGAAGATCGAATACATGCTCCATAAACATAGCAAATGTGTTCCTTAGAAATGTCGGGCCGTATATTTGTTTGGTTGTCTGATAGATTCAAGATGGTACTACAGCTACAAACTCTCTCTTGACAATATTCGTTCTTAAAACTATTTGTTGAATACTACACAAGTATTTCACGAATGCAGTACAGTAATACAACTAATAGAATGCAGCTCATTCACTTACATTTATATCAGCTTCTTTGCAGCTGTTCAAAATGGGGAGGGGGGAGTACGAACTTTCCGGACAAACGGGAGTTTCTTAAAATGCCTTATGCAAAAAGGGTTCCATGTTTAGGTATTTTCGTGATGTTTTAGCTTTCGGTTCACGTATAAAAAATTCGCGAAAATAAGATGCTTTTACAGTGCGAAAATAAGTGCTTTTACAGTGTATGGCCTACGGTAAATTCAAATTGCACTAGCTGTAAAGTGTTTAAAAATTTCTTCTGGATAAATTTTTTTTTGAGAGGCGGGGGGGGGGGGAGAGGTCTCCCTTCGCAAATGGCTGTCCTGGGGCCCGAAAATCCTGTCGGCCTGATATCATGTCTTATTTATGTGAATATTTCGCCATGTTAAATTACGTTGCGTTTTGATAACAAAATAAATAACTATAAAATAAATAGTTAGTATTTTAGGGGTGAGGGGCCAAATATATATTAAAAAAAGAGTATGGTAACTATTATTTCAGAGCATTTAAAATTTACAAATTAGTTAAATAAAACGCACGAAAAACTTACAAGTACACGGGATTTCAAATGATACATGAGGAAAAAATTTTTCAAATCTAATTCATTTGAGGCTTCAACGTACATATAATGATGCAAGATGATCTCGATCCCTGTCGATAGACTGAACATTTTTATAGCATACTCAATTTCTTTGTACTAAAATAGTATTTGAAATCAAATCTGGAGATGAGCACCCCCCCCCTTGCCCCCCAAATGGTATGGGTGTCCATGATTTTAGGAAGAATTAATGAGAAAAAGTAAAACTAATAAAAAACTTTGTAAAAAAAAATTAAACGTTAATTATGCTATAGAAAACTCACAAAGACCTATATAAAACCGAGCCGTACCCCACTCTGCTTCAACTAAGCCCTAGTTTAATACAGATTTTATTTCTTCATGTAATCTGTTAAAGAAAAAAATCGCTACAAAACGAATTTATTCAGTCATTTCATTGAATGACCTCATCGTCTTCCACAAAACAAAAGAAATTTATTTCTAACGTTTGCTCATATGTACCGTTTGTTCATATGTGCATTAGTTTTTGCTTGTTTACAATCTTATGACTGCTTGAAAGGGATGCTGTAAACATTTTCTTTTTAGAAATAAATGTTTCTAATGCAAAATTGTTCATGGACTTATCTTAAATTTTGCTTAAAAAATAAAGCCTTGAAGCAAAATTACTCAATTATACATAGTGGCACTACATCAATTCGGTGGACTGAAGAAAGCGTAAAAAAAATCCGCATAATATTGAAGGGGTTTAATTTTTTGGATGAGTGTGTGTGTGTGTGTGAGGGGGGGGGGCACTTGAAATAAAAAATGTAAGAAAGGAGTGGGCATCCGAAAGTGCGCTTTTTGGTGGAGTGGATTTTTTTTAAGTATTTGAATTTTTTTTTTTTTTTTTTTTTTTAGTATCATTTTTACACTGACATGCTTCACACTCTGAGAGCCCCCACTTTATAGAAACACTTGTATTTTCACTTAGCCTTCAGTTAAATACTGGGTTCAAATTTGTAGAAGAGGGAGGTGAAGGCATTCACTTGACTACTGGGCTCAAATTTGTTTTGCAGTAAAAGTGCAGATGTGTAGTAATTTCTTTTCTATGTAAAAATAAAAATAAAAAAAACTTTATCAAAAGCTAAAGGGCGTTGAGGTGTTTCGGACGGCCATGGGGCTACTGGAAAAGTTATCTGAATGGCAATTTTCAATAGAGATGAATACAAAATACACTAATGTACCTCTCTTTACGCCCTTTTGGACGCCCACTTGTTTCTCACATTTTTTCATTTCACGCCCCAAAAATGAAACCATTCAAATTATGCGCTTTTTTTCCGGTGCGTATATTTAATCAAAGTTGGTAAAGGGGAATAATCTTTGCAATACTAATAATGGTAAAAATATAATTATTAAAACTATTACAACAAAACTAATTAAAAATTAATTTTAAATACAGTTATATATAGCCGATATTTTACATAAGAAATGAGTTTCAAATAATTTTTAGCCAGTTTCCTTTAAAAAAGGTTTTTTTTTTAGCATTTAGAAATGAAAATTTGTTTAGAAACATTACATTTATACTAACATTTGATGTAAAAAGTTCTTTTAAGGAAGTTTTTCTAAACTGACTTATTAATACCATAATTTAATTCTGAAAAAAAAGCATGTCTAAAATAAAAGAAGTAATATTTAAATTAAATACTTTCAGAAATAAAAATAGTTTTATGTAAATATATATACTTATAAATCATTCATTCTAAGAATTATTATTTAAAACCAAAGAGTTAACAAGATAAATTACCATGATTCAGAATAAATTCCTGCACTTAGGAAAAGAAAACCAGTAATAACAAGCCATAACTGATTACAAATCAGAGTGAATATGATACCATATTACATAACCTGAAAACAGGATGTCAAGCATTTTAGTACAGTAGACACCGGTTATAACGTACTCTCACGGGACCTCAAAAAGTAGTACTTTGTAGCCGAAGTACGTTATAAGCAATACCGGCAGTAAGATTCAATATTACACAAAAAAAGAAAGTGGGCTCATAATTTCACTGTAATGTGTGTTTTAAACAGGTGTGATTTTTTTTAAATTTAAATTAAATAAAAACAGAACATTTTTTATTGAGATAAATAATCTCTAATTTTCTTTTGTTTTAAATCAGCAGATGCTACTTTAAAGATACCGTTTTTGATATCCATAATAGACTTTTGTAGAGTATCCGCATCATCACTTCGGCATTCAAAAAATCGTAATAATGTTTTAGCAGCATGTAATGCGTGGGGTATGCTTGGTACTTCACTATCATCAGGATCATTATAGTAGGGCTCATAAGGCATTTATATTGATGTATAACAAAGAGAAAACATGGTCTTGTTCTTAGCCTTGCCTAGCAGGGGAAAAGATAAAAGAACGCTCCCTTCATTCATACACAATTCATCTCGCTAGAGATTACTGACAACGAGTGTTTGTGAAACTGAACGAAACAACGAGTGTTTGTGAACGTACGAGTGTTTGACAACGAGTTGGTTGGGTTGATTGGGTTGGGGTTGGGGCACGTTTGGTTGTTGGGTTTACGTTATAGCCGAAGTACGTACTTTTGTTAAGTATGTTTTAACCGAAGTTAAACAATATAAATATAGGACTTCAATCGGGACCTAGCTTCTAGGTACGTTATAACCTATAGTACATTAGATCCCTGGTCCGTTATAACCGGTTATTTCGCACTGTATGTTCATGATACATACAGTGCGCACTGTATGTACCTGATACTTAAATAACCCAAGAATTTCACAGTAACAGTGGCTTGGGTCGGAGTGGGCATATAACGCTCCGTTCTACGCCCCTCATGGCCAAGCATGCCTTTCTTTTTAAGATAATACGTGTTAATTAAAATGTTTAATTTCTATTAGCAACCCTTTCTTTAAAAAATTAGGAAATCCCGAAAGATGACAGTGCTTTAAAGTGGTACTTGTAAGAAACCATACAACTTTTCATTCGTTTTTAAATAGGGTGTCAATGATTTACATCAGCAGATTTAAATCGGTGATTTTAATCTTGATTTAAATAATTTGATTTAAATCAGGGATGCACAACCTACGCCCTACGGGCTATTACTAGCTCATGACACCCTTTTCCATTCATCTGCCAATCCAGTTGCATGCTGAAAAACACAACAGAATCCATCAATTCAATTTTTAGGAAAAGGAATTAATTCTGAAAATGTAATTCTTTCAGATTTGTTTTTAATGGCCATAAATATGGCAGCAGAAAATTTCAGTTATAATTAATAGACTTTTATGAATATGTGCCATCCAGGGGCGTAGCCAAGGTTAGGGGGTTAGGGGGGTCATAACCCCCCCATGAGAAATTTTACCCATACAAAATGTATATTCTTCACTACAATATTACACACATGTATACATATATATGAGTTGTAGTAGTCGTAACCCCCCCCCCTATGAAAAATTTCTGGCTATGCCCCTGGTCCCATCATATTATCAAGAATTTTTATTTGCTATTTGTGAGATTCCACAGTATTGTTAAGCCCACAATAAACTCGATTGGTCATAACTACAAAAAAATTGAGTTCGGTGAACAATTTTTCTTTTTTTGTAAACAATGTAGCATACCTACTGTTAAAAAAATTCATTCATCTAATCTAAATGTTTAATTTAGTTATCATCAACCGAGCTTGTTGCAAACATGACACAAACAATCACAGTACTATGGGATTACACAATTGCCTTGCCTATGTGTGCCACCAGATTTTCAAGAACTTAATTTGCAAAATTAAGAGAAAATTATAATTAAAAATTTGGAATTGTGTCATTACATCCATCAAGTAGTCTTTAATATTTTGTTTTTAAAACTATATTAGTTAAAAGGGCGCACTACTTGACCTTTGATACATAACATTTGAATTACTACGGCCCACAAGCTGAAAGAGGTTGTGCAAAAAAAAAAAAAAAAAAATATTGTTATTGCATGTGAATAAGATATCTGTACAGCTTTATTCCTGAGAGCAATTTCACAATGGTTCCAAAATCATTCATTCGGGACGAAATTATTTTATTTGCATACAAAAGGTTTATACTACTAACTAGATACGGTGTGCAAAATTCTGTAATTCGACTTGAAGTGCATGAGTATTTAGCGAGTGCCCCCCCCCCCTCAAACACACACACAAAGGTAAACTTCCGTTGCAAACGTTGCCCGGGTGTATTAAGTGTTAAGGAATAACATGCCTAAAAATTATTGTCTGCTTCGCTCCCCACCGTTGCAAAGCACGAGTGCAGCGATTTTCCTCTTGTGTCTTGTTCTCTTGTGATCTAAGAAAAACCTGTACACGCGACGAATGTGCACGTTAAATTTGTAGGGCCGGTTCTGGATTACCAATTCTGCGTGTTGTTCAACAGAACAACCAAATGAAATAATTGACAAATTATAATGAATTAAGTAATGTAAAGAGTTTAATTATCTCTTTAATTGATTGTTTATAAGAAGTGCTTGCTTATGTAAAAATCAAAAAGATATTCTGTTAATGCTTAATCTACAACAGAACAAGTATTATCTGAATGAATTTTTTACATTGTAATATTCTGTTGTATTTTGATGTCAGTAGAAATAATTATAACAAAACTATAGTTCAGGAGAGGGTTTTTTTTAACTCTATTAATTTGTAATTTTTAGCACATCAATGGTGAGATCCACTATTTTTTTTTTTTTTTTTTCGCGGGTGTGTGTGTGTGAGGGGAGTTATGAAAAAAAAAAACGGATAAAAAAATATAATGATGACTTATCTGGAAGCATTTAAAATATATTAAAATGAATAAAATAAAATGCATAAAATATTTAAAAATCGTTTAGTGATACACATCACTAAAAATAAAATAATTTTCAAATTTACTTTTCAGCTAAGCCGAAATAATATTAGAAAAAATAAAAATACATTTAAAGATTAGTTTTTTTAATCAAAAATTTATCTTTACTTATCATGTTACTGTGAAAGTGAATAAAGCGAGAATGTAAGACAAATTATATATGAGGTGATTTAAGTCATTAAAAACTGACCGGGGATTAAACTAAACTAAAAAAAAAAGTAGTTTTATTGTCGGTGTTTACTTTTTAAAGTTCATACTGTAAAATTAGCCTATGGAGATCGATTTTTTTTTCAAGCCTACAAGTTCTATCACTACGAAATATTAATATAGAGGACCATTGTTTATAAACTATAACGTTTTTCAAGAGACCGTTACTAGAAACATTTTAAAAATTGAGGGGTTTTTTTCTTCTTTTTTGAAGATTTTGAAATTCACTAAAGTTATAATGCATAGTAAAAGCTCAAGCCTGTCTAAAGCGGATCTTTAACTACGCGGAAACTTGTTCTTTAATCAAATATTTCTTGGTACTCTGAATACTTACTCTAGGATATAAACAGTTGAGGATTCAGAAATTTTTTTAGAAGGGACTAATTTAAAAAAAAAAGAAAAAAAAACTTTTGTGACGATATGCAATAAAACAAAATATCACTTTAAAGTATTGTAATTTGTTTTGGGAGGGGTGAATTTAGAATAAAAGGTTATTTTCCCTATGCAAAATGCACATTAAAGTAAAATGCTACCCTTTAGAAATGTCTTTGGAAAGGGGGAGGAGGGGCGCTCAAGCTTCTTAGCCCTTTCCCTGTATGCAACACTGGATATAACTTTTGTTTAATGGAAAACTGCGTCAATGGAAGAACATTTATTTCCGTTTAAGACAAAATTTTATTATTATACAGTAAAACCTAATAAATTTCAACCGAATCCTTTTCACTAATTCGATTGATATTATTTTAAAATACAAGTTAGATTAATTTATTTGAGTAATTACTCCGAGAAAAACATGTAAATGAATTTTCTTGCGAAAATAATTTTATATCATTACAACATTATGGAATGGAATGAGTGAAAGAAAGAAAGAAAGAATATCTATATGAGGGTTTTATTTTTTAAAGTCTTATGAATGTTTGATAAACTAATATTTATTTGACTTCGACGCAAAGTTCTATTTGTAGCAAACGGAATCTCATTTTGAAACAAATTGGAATCTCCAAAAAGAGAAGTAAAGGAAATGGGATATTTTATTGGGAAAGCGAAACACGTACAAAGCAGACAATGAGTCTTTTTTCCAGTGCTTCTGGTCAACCGTCACCTTGACCCCAGAATTGACCCTCACTTCCCTTCTTTGCCCCCCTTCCCCGGTTTCCTTTCCTCCAGCATAAGGGACCATCTATAAAGGTTTTTTTTTTTTTTTTTTTTTTTTGTCCAAGCAGCAATTAGAGTGGGAGAATTTGCGGAAGAAGGTGGGGAAACGGTATTTGACAGTTTGGCGCATTTGGCGGAATGCTGTGTGAGGTATCATCCTACTGATAAAATGGCCGCATTTCAGCGGTACTCGCCCATGTGGCGTTTTTCCCCTTTTTTTAATCGTGCAGTAGATTGAGATGCTTTCGAAGCGGTAGCGTTTAATCTATAAGGTACTTGAAGAATAAAGACATTAAAATAATAATAATAATAATAATTCAAACTGTAATTGTGTATATTTTTTAATGCTGAAATTTTTTGAAAAGGAAATAGTCTACTAATTTCTTTCAATAAGAGATAATTTTCGCTGGGATATTTTCGATGAAACTTATGATTTTGGATTGGGAATAACATTCAATATTTTTATATGTTTTAATATAAAATTTTATAGAAAATGCAGTTTCTAGGAAAACAAGTAATATCACTTTGGCGCATTGAATTCAGTTATAAAACCTTATTAAGGCTGTTGAAAGATATTTAGATTTTTTTAACTGTATATAATATTTATAATATTAAGACTTTTTATAAAAACACTTTAAAATTTTAAAATTTAGTTTAACTTAATGTTGAATTGTTGTCTATATGTTAAGCAATAAATTTGGGATGTCTGAAGACAGCCTAAAATCTTTTATGGAAATAAAAATAATACTTCTATTCAAATTTCCTGTTAAAGCATTCTAACGCTAAACAAACAGTGCCATTGATTAAAACATATTATAGAAAATAAATCATTATTAGATATTTAGTACTATTACTAATTTAAAGCTTGAAATACCATAATGAAAAAACAAAATAAATAAAGCAATTTATAAATATGTTATTTTGTTTACAGAAAGCACACTAGATCTATCTAAAGAAAGGGGAATAATGCCTTAGGCGAAGGACTTTTTTGATGGATTTCAACAAGTAATTATATAACATCAGGGGGAAACCGCCCAAAACTCCAAACCATTACACCGGCAGCCGCCTATAGGCCAGAAACCTGGACCTTCATATTTCAGCCATCTACCAATGTTCAGTGTTTTATCCACTTGCAATGTATCGGCCACATTTTACTTTAATTACATTACAAAATTTACATTGTAATTTTTTTTATTCTACTCAAAAATATGAATTTTAAATGTACAGCTGGTAAAAGACATGCGACCAACAACCAATGAGAGCGTAGCTATTGGGGTGATCGGTGCTCTCACTCACATCGCCAACCACGCGCAGTCCATCTCTTTCTATTGTAACTAAGATTCATTTTCATGTCTGCCGGTAATTAAACCCCAGACAAAGTGTCTGGCTTTTTGTTATTAATTTTTCCAATATTTAATTAAGACGCTATTAAAATTTCAGAGTGAATAAAACAGTTCATATTGTATTTAAAAAAGCACAACTTTGGGGAGGATTCATTGAATGTGAACCCCCTCAAAACTGTCTGCCTTATTTAATTTTATGTTTTAAATTATCTGAACTTTTAATTTATGTTTGTTTGCCTCTGAATCAAACACTTATTTTGGGTTATATTTTATTACACCTTTCTATTATGCGCAGTACCTGGTGTCCCGGGTTGGGTCGAGCAAACACAGGTATTCCCACCTTTTATACCGTACACAATAAAATTGAAAAATTTCAAGGTGCATCAAACACTTCATGGAAAACGTGTCACTAGCTCTTGGACTAAAACCAGTGACTCGCTCGACCCATATTCTATCAAAATAATTTATTTTATAAAAAAAATATAGCTCATTCACAATCAAAACAACGCTAAATCCGTATTCAAGCTGTGCGCATCGCCCCCTGCCGGTGAAAATGGATCCTGGTCCGTTTTCCCGCCTGATCGCCCATTCCCGATGATTCTCCTTAGAGCTTCATCGTATGAGCATGAGCTTTATGCATGCATTACTGAGTTCTTTATGGTCACATTTCTTTTACCAGCTGTATCGGCAGTACATTGTATATTTTCAGTTAACCCTCGTTTAATCTACTAATCGTTTAATTTTCAATGATAACCTCACAGTTTCCTTTTTTTTATTTTTTTTTTATTCGATAAGATTTGAATTCAAATTTTTCATTCATTTAATTGCACTATTCTTCTATCTTGAGGAATTAAAAGTTTAAAAAAAGTCTAAATAATTGTAATTTTTTTTTGTTCTACTCAAAAATATGAATTTTAAATGTACAGCTGGTAAAAGACATGCGACCAACAACCAATGAGAGCGTAGCTATTGGGGTGATCGGTGCTCTCACTCACATCGCCAACCACGCGCAGTCCATCTCTTTCTATTGTAACTAAGATTCATTTTCATGTCTGCCGGTAATTAAACCCCAGACAAAGTGTCTGGCTTTTTGTTATTAATTTTTCCAATATTTAATTAAGACGCTATTAAAATTTCAGAGTGAATAAAACAGTTCATATTGTATTTAAAAAAGCACAAATTTGGGGAGGATTCATTGAATTTGAACCCCCTCAAAACTGTCTGCCTTATTTAATTTTATGTTTTAAATTATCTGAACTTTTAATTTATGTTTGTTTGCCTCTGAATCAAACACTTATTTTGGGTTATATTTTATTACACCTTTCTATTATGCGCAGTACCTGGTGTCCTGGGTTTGGTCGAGCAAACACAGGTATTCCCACCTCCGTACATAATAAAATTGAAAAATTTCAAGGTGCATCAAACACTTCATGGAAAACATGTCACTAGCTCTTGGACTATTTGTAATCTGGTATATGTAAACTGACGTGTTGTTTAACCGACTCTTGTTATACTTCAACGGCTGTTAAAGATTTCAATAAAATTGATTATGGGAGGGCGGTTGTGTTCAGACGTTAATTGTTGAAGTCGTTCCAGATTTGAAAAGCAAATGCGTAAATTTCCAAGAGATATTGAACGAAGAAAACAGTGTGGATAGTGAATTGCCGATGTGTTACAATGGAATCCGGTTACGGAAGTTGGACTTTGCAGTGTAAGTAATTCTATCATATTTATTTGGTTGAAATTATGATATGTAGTAAAAAGTTTAGGTTCCAGATAATCGTATAATGTTGTAATTTAGTCTTCCAAAGCTTCTAATAACGTATAAAGTATGTGTTTATTGTACGATGTTTGGATATTGGCGGTGTTCTAAACGGTGCCAAACCGAGTTCCGGTGTGCATTTGTTTAGTAAACAAGACTGCTGAACTGAAAAATTTCTGCAAGGTTATTACGCGTTAATGATAGTAAACTATCAAATTGTATTAATTAAATAATAATATAACTTTAATAATGCTTTAAATAATTAAATAATAATATAACTTACTGCTTTTATTTTTATTTAAAAAAATCTTTTTAAAGTGCTGTTTCTTCATTTTATAAAACCAAGTTCGTATACATATACATATTTATAAATATTATTTCTTCGTTTCAATGAGCTAATGGAACATCGATTCGAATATAATTATTTTGAAACATTAACGTCTTGTAGACAAGAGTTATTGTATTAAAAACTTTTCATCTTAAAGAATATGTAAATAAATATAAAAATATAGTTATAAAATTTCTGTAGTCTCTTTTACTTGCTTCATTATTCTATTAATATATTTTAATGCCAATATTGGTAAAATGTATTTCCAGAAAAATATTGTTTTAAATTCTGCATTAAGTTTGTCTAACTCAAAAAAAAGTTTAAATTTATTTCGTTTTAAATTGATTCTGACCGCCACATTAAAATTTTCGAAGGTATTGAAAATTTTAATGTGCCGGTCAGCGAAGGTTTTGAAATTTGTAATCTGCTGGTCCATATTTGTAAAATGCTGAGAAACACTGCTCTATACAATATACTACTATTAAGTTATATTTTATATAAAATGGATTTTAAATGTCAAAATATCAGGAGTATTCACTGTTATTTTAATATTTTAGTATGAAGTATCAGGTTTTTGAAAGCATTCTTTTGATTTAATTCATTTTTAATTTTTTTATTTATAATACTACTTAAGTTTTAATCCCATTAAACCAATATTGGTAAAATGTAGTTCCAGAAAAATAGTACTGTTTTAAATTCTACATTAGTTTATGTCCAACTCGAGCTTAAATTTATCTTGTTTTTATCACATTTTTAAATTGTTTTTCAAAACTGAAGTATATTTATTTATTTTCAATAATTAAAGTTCCCCCTATACATTTAGCAAAAAAAAAAAGTTGAAGTAATTGCTATGCGTATTTATATATAAACTATATATATTGGTGTACTGTTCTCCCTAAGTAATTTTTAAATTCCAAAATATTAAGTGCTCATTGTAATTGCATTAAACTAATTCAGAACTGAGAACCAGTCTTTGGAATCATTCTTCTTTCATAGTAATACATTAATGAATTATTTATACAGAATATTTTTAAAAATGTTGTTTATATGGAGACTTTTAAGAAAAAAATATTTTTTATTAAAACATGTACATATTAAATAAATCACATAGTTTATGTCCAACTCCAAAAATAGTTTAAATTTATCTTGTTTTATCTCATTTTTAAATTGCTTTTCAAAACTGAAGTATATTATTTATTTTCAATAATTATTATTTTTAAATTGCAAAATACACTGCTGGCCATCGTAAATGCAACACCCTGAAGGAAGCATGCAAATAATATGAAATTTACAACATGCATTAGCTGAGGTGAGATATGCAAATGATTAGAATTTCAGCGCAGACGCACATCAAGCGCGCCTGTGGCGCCACCTCAAAGCGCTATTTAAGGCTTGGAGATTTCGACGGTTTCAAGTACAGCAATTGTGTTTTTCTTGCTTTTTTTTCAAAAAAACGATAAATTATGCCTCGTAGGAAACAACGATCATCTTTTGATCAAGTATCCGAGTTTGACAGAGGAAGGATAGTGGCATACCGAGATTGTGGGTTATCTTTCAGGGAAATCGGTCGTCGTATTGGACGAAACCAAACAACTGTGATGCGGATATGTGATCGTTGGGTGCAGGAGGGTACGACGGACAGACGTGATCGACCGCATCGACCTCAGTGCACCACGTCACGTGATGACAGGCAGATTGTACGCATGGCAGTGACGGACCGCTCAGTCACATCACGAACCATATCACAGCAGATTCAGTCTGTAACGCATCATCCAGTGTCTGCGCGTACCATTCGACGTCGTTTACAGCAGAATGGTCTGTCCGCAAGACGTCCGTTGCTTTGTCTACCTCTGACGCGGAACCACAGACGTCTCCGCCGCCAATGGTGCGATGAAAGAAGGATGTGGACGACAGAATGGAATGAAATTCTCTTTACTGACGAGTCACGCTTCTGTATGCAACACCACGACGGTCGGATTCGAGTCTGGAGACACCGTGGAGAGAGGATGCTGAACAGCTGCATTATGCACCGTCACACTGGTCCTGCACCGGGTATTATGGTATGGGGCGGTATCGGATATCTCTCTCGCACTCCTCTAGTACGCATTGCCGGTACTTTAACCAGCCAGCGCTACATCTCCGAGGTGTTGGAGCCAGTTGTCCTTTCTTACCTTCAGGGCTTGCCAACAGCCATATTTCAGCAGGATAATGCACGGCCACACGTGGCACGCATTGTCCAAGGGTTCTTCGTCAATCACCAGATTGAATTGCTTCCCTGGCCGGCGCGCTCTCCGGATCTTTCGCCGATAGAAAACATGTGGTCCATGGTTGCTCAACGACTGACCCAGAGTTCATCCCCAGCTGTCACACCAGATCAACTTTGGCAACGTGTGGAAGCTGCTTGGTCTGCTGTACCCCAAGAACACATTCAAAGTCTCTTTGAATCAATGCCGAGGCGTGTGGCAGCTGTGATCTCCAACAACGGCGGCTACTCTGGGTACTGATTTTGGCAGGAACCACGCTTCATAGAATGCTGTAAATTTAATCATTTGTTACTTGGTCAACATGTTATCTACACAATAAATTTTGTTGTGATATCTCTTGTTTTTCTTGGTGTTGCAATTTGGGTGGCCAGCAGTGTATTAAGTGTTTATTTTATTACATTAAACTATTTCAGAACTAAGAAACATTCTTTGGAATAATCCTTCTTTAATAGTATTACATTTATGAATTATTTATACAGAATCAATGCCGCACCCAGGATTTTACTTTGGTAGAGGGGGGGAGGGAGGGCTACAAATACTGATGAACTCGGTTATAGTGATCTCGATTGTAGTTATAACTCTTTTATCACGTCAAAATATTCTGTATCACTTGCCCATGGAACCCAATCCCACTATCAAATTAACTCGTTATAGAGTCATAAAAAATTATCTGATCTATTCAGTGACATTAACCGAGTTTAAATGTATTTCATACACTAACTGTAAGTATTTTTATAAAAATCAATTTTTTCCCTAAAAGATATTTTAGAAATAATTCGAAGACGATTTTTTAAAAATAAAATATTTTAACTCATTAATGACAACTTTTAATTTTTAAAGTTTTTTGACATCTAACTCTCCAACTTTAGGGGGTTCTGTCCCCATAGCCCCCCTCCGTGGGTGCGTCCATGTACAATATTTTTCTCTTTTTAAATGTTTATAGGGACTTTTAAGAAAGAAATATTATATTTCGTTAAAATATGTATTTAATATAATTAAAGTAAATATGATATAGTAAGTAATTTTTTAAAATAAAATTATGCAAAAACAGTTTAAGTAATGGAGTTATCTTGTAACTGAATTGTTTGATTTGTACAGATTTATATGAATATATTTATAATATTGAATTTTAACTTTACAACCTTTATTTTAAAGATGTTGAAAATTTCTGATTAATTTAAAAGGGGATATTAATCAAACCATGGAAAAAACACTACATTTAATTTAATATTAGCACAATTCTCAATCGGCGGCTTCCACAGAACTAAAATGGAGTTATTTAAGTTGGAATAGTCAAATCCATTTTTGACACGATAAAGGATCCAATAGAAATCTGGGTAAAATTGACAGAGACTGTGCCAGCCCCATGTAAACAAGGTGGCAGTCGCTGGAAGTTGGCGGTCGCCAAGCCTCCCCCCCCCCCCCCAATATTTAGATTCTATTTGCACCCCTGTGCTAATATATGTTTATAAATATAAAAAATAGCGGTATGTATAAACCTGTAATTAAAAAATAATGATTCATGTTATAACAAGTTATTACTCGTATGCGAATATACAAAAATATTTTATATTGTTACTTTTTATGTCAAATAATAGCTTTGTGTGTGTGAGAGAGAGTGTAATATTTCTATATAATGCAATGAATTGTTGAAACTATACATAAACTATTATAATTTAATAAAAATTATATTCATAGGTACTTCAACTTATGCGGCCTCCACACAGAAGTGTAGTGAAACTTACACAGAAGTGTAGTACAATTCCATGAAAGTACTTGAAAATTCAAGAACTGTGAAAACACGTTAAAGTGCTTGAAAATTCAAGTGCTGTAAAAATACACAACAGTGCTTGAAAAATCAGGCGCTGTAATTTTATAGCATGGTGCTGTAAATTTACATAAGTGCTCGAAAAATGAGGTGCTTTAATTTTACAACACAGTGTTGTAAATTCACATAGATGCTTGAAAAATGAAGTGTTGTAATTTTACAACACAGTGTTGTGAATTTACATAGGTACTTGAAAATGATGTGCTGTAATTTTACAACACGGTGCTGTAAATTTACAGCACATGTGCTGTAAATTTACAGCACATGTGCTGTTGTGCCACCGTGCCATCCTGCCAACTATTTACAACACGGTGTTGTAAATTTACAACACAGTGCTTGAAAATTCAAAGTGCTTGAAATTTACAGCACATGTGTTGGCGTTATGATTACCAGCACACTGTGCTGTAATTTAGCATGGTTTTTTCTTATAGTGTTTATATTTCACAATATGCTTGGAATCCTCAAAACTGATCGCTGATAGCTCAGAAGAATGAGTTATTTTCTTCTTTTTTTTACATAGCAACTTAACATTAAACTCCTTTTTATAGTGCAAGTCTGAAAATAGATTTTTTTTCTTTGTAAAATTAAATTAAATGAAGCTATTTATATGCAGTTATTCTAAACAAGACTTTACTTCTCGATGCTTTGCGTCTCAATTCGAACATCCTCAAAGCATGTTTAACGATGCTTCAACTTTTTTGTTCATTATTGGTAGATGACTAAAGTGTAAAGGTTCGTGGATTTCTGACCTATTGCGCGGCTGTCGATTTAACGGTCAGGAGTTTTGGGCGGTTTTCTCTAGATGTGAATACGCTCTAGAATGCCTTACAAAGTCGTCTACTCAAGGCATTTCTCCCTTAACAGATAGATCTAGTGTGCTTTGCTTTAACAAAATATCAACAAGATGAAATGTTCCAATCTATCATTCTTATTCATAAACTGCAGATGTTTCAATCTTCTTACATTCATCGTATAGCCGAGAGAGAACTGTATGATACTGCAGATAGTACTTTTAAAAAAGTAATAACACCTTCCCCCCTCCTCCCCATTCTGTACCAAATCTTAAAGAAAAGTTTAGTCACCTTCTAACGCCTTAATCTTAGAATGTAAAGGGCGGCAAACTGAAGCTCCGCCCGGGCCCCAATAACCCTCGCTACGCCACATATCATTCTAATATAAACCTTTCTAGCACCTGCCTTTATTTTGAATAAATATGATTAACGTGAAAAAATGAAAGTACTTTTTTAAACTTAAAAACAGTATTTTTTTAATAAAAGGCTTGCATGATATTTTGAATTTTATATCTAATTGTCACGTTAAATTGGCTTTTTAGGCCCTGGAAATGTTCACTTACTGTATCATCTCACATACTGCACCACTAGTTTCGTCATGATTCCATAGCAGTAATAAATGCCCTTGCGGGAATATTAGCTTTTTAGCTGTTTATTTTCTAAACGTCTGCATGCAGGTATCTACCTGATAAACGCGTTTCAGAGTTGAGTTTACAAATTTCGAATCCACATCGTTTTATTTGGCTTTTCTAAGTCAGTCCGTTGTCACATGGGCGTCGAGCATCATGGGTGTTTTTGATAGTATATAATTCGGAGTATGAAGGTATTTTTAAGCTTGCTTGTGCTTTCTATATATTTGCTTACAAACACACACACACAGGGACGTGCTTAGGATTTTAGCAGCCCTAGGCAGTGGCACAGATAGGGAGGGGGAGCAGGGGAAAAATCCCCAGGGCCTCAGCTTGTGAAGAGGCCCCGCTTTTGCTGTTTACATGATGTTGTGTGTTGTCAATTTTGTAAAAAGAAAAAAAAAGTTCAAATTCAGATTATGTGCGAGGATGTTTCAATTTAATTATTGAATGAAATTACAAAAAGCCAGCTAGAGCATAAACCACCCACTTGACAAAAACGAGGAGTGTTTCTGATTCAGTCTTCTTTTGCAAGAAAAGTAGACATTGACAGTGTTATTCAACGGTTTGCCATTACTAAAAGGGGATAAGATTTATTTAACAAGAAATCAATTTTTTTTTTCCGAGGCAGATTGTTAAATAGTGGAAGGAAGGGTGTCAGAGGATAGACTATGGGCCCACCCAACCTCTGAAAGTTTGAATTTTCCTTTACAAAATGCTAAAGATCAAGACTTTTATTGAGAAATTTTGAAATTTCCACTTTTTTGGCCTACTCCAAATTTTTTTGGCTGCCTGCTCGCATGGAAGTATGAATAAAAATATTAATTTTTTCAATACTGAGGAAAAACATGCCATGTAAAAATGTTGTTGACGTTCCAAATACAGTTTCTCTAGGGAGGTGACGAAACCTTCAAACCAAAATGTTGGTATTTTTTATAGAAGTATAATGCTCTTTTAAATTAATAATTTTAATTCTATTAATTATTTGCCAATTACTATTCATTTAAAGTTTCTTCAAATGATTAATAATTTTAATAAGGAGTAAATGATTGATCTACTACGACATCAAAAGGATTTCTGGATAGCAAGGGGACCCCAAAGATTTTATCCCCGGGGCCCCGACTTGGCTCTCTGCGCCTCTGGCCCTAGGCGAAACATATTTAGCGGCCCTGGGCAAAATATAATTACAAGCCTTTCAAATTCCTCTACTTACTAAAATGTGGAACTTGACTCCTACCTCCCCCCCCCTCCTTCTAGTAAAATCCCACTGCTGCTCTTGACTCCAAGTAAATTAGATTAAAATTTTAATACAATACGTTTCCATAATATAAAAGCTGCATTCGAGCTGATTAACATGCTGTAAATTTGAAAAAGAAAGCTATACATGAAACTGCAAATTCTAAACATTTAAAAACATTAATTTAATCAACTAGTATAAATAATGAAAGAATGTGAAAATTGCATCATTTGACTAGCATCTAGGAAGGAGAAATCTTTTTTTCTTTGTACCCTTTTGCGCATGAGCATGGAGTTCGCTTCCAATACCGCCGGGAGTTCATTTAGAGATTAAAAATTTTTTATAGAGTTGGCATGGTTTTTTTTTCTTGGAGTGAAGCGATTTTCCGCGGCTGTTCGCTCCTGATACGCCTTTTATCTTGATTTGCAAAGTACAATATGCATCCAGAATGAATGCACAGTTTTCAGTTTTAGGTAAGGGAGTTTATTTGACTATTTGATATCCATGAATTAAACAGTTTTTTAGTGGCCGTAAATTTTAGAGGCCCAGGGCGGTTGCCCACTTTGCCACCTTGTGTGATCTGCACACATACACACACACACACAGTGTACGTCTAATTTCCTTTAAGTTTCGTAAGCCATGCGCTCTCCTCCGACAACTTCATAAAGTTGAAATTATATCCTATTCTACGAAGTGCAATCTGCAAAAGATGGATTACATTTTGGAAAACCGTGGTCGCAAACTTTACTATTACTTGAACTCTTCTTCTAAAGCAATAATTAACCGGTACATGAAGACGACGTTTCTGTTCCGCCCCCCACAAGGCTATGGATTCTGAACCGTCGTGGTGTAACCTGCCCCTCCTAGAAATTTGTTCCATATATAAATATCAACCAGAATTCATAATAGGTCCTTGAAACCAAGTACACAAATCCGAAAATAAGCGTTTCAAATACAACAACAGTAACTATTCGGCGCTCTGCTAGTAAATGTTGAAAGTTACTCAACGTTAAATGCAATTTTTACTAAAGTTAAATAAGTTGTAATTTTATGTAATTTTTCGCGCTATTTTGATAATAACAAACTGTTTTCCTTCCGATACTCTCAAAAATTTTTAATAATTCTATAGTACCTATGAGATCATCATCCATTCTGAGGGATGAGCTGCAGAGAAATATTAAAAATTATAAGTTTATCGATATTTTTAAAAAAAGTCATTTTTTATGCCCATCTCTTAAAAAAACTTGTATTAGGAAAAAAATATATAATTTTTATTTTGCTCGGGTCTCAAGAGGATAAAACTTTACACCTGCACTATTTATTCCATTAAAACATAATGCATTGTGGTTTACTAAAAACACATTATGCAGATTAACGTTACAGAAAAGAGCGAAAGAGTTCAAGCCGACGCCTGGAAGACCATAAAAATATTAATGGGAAATATCTTTTGGCGGCACGTTAGAAATGTAGACGTTTTTTATTTCTTAAAATCACAAGTGTTGTACAAAAATAAATACACGAGAACGGCATAGTACTTCAAGGCCAGTTACGTATTTGAACAATTTCCTTACAAGTATAAATGGACTCAGATTATACCAAAATTGCTCCAGAAACAACAATAAAAACTGTCTTTGTGATCTCCGGCAAGTTTTAGAATTAAGCTTGTCTTAACGAACGCAGGAATTATTGTTTTTTAAGTTGCCTAGAATATATGCACCTATACTCTGATATGAATAGGCCTGAGACGGATCATTTTAAGTATATCAAGTTTGTCGTAAATAGTATTTCCATTAGAAAATAAATAAAATGTGGGAAAATTTCAAGAAAAGAAATTCTTACAATGATATTCTTTAACCCTAGTGTTAATGACAAAATGCTCCTCGTACTTTCAACAACCAGGTACCACGGTACCCACATGGAATACCTGAGCTCCCAGTAAGTTTACTTACCAGTTACCATTTTATAATCAAAACACAGTTAAGGCACATCTCAGGAATGGTAAAGGTGCTGCAAATAGTGATCTTTGGCTTTTACAAAAAAGAACAAGTTAGCATAAACCATCTGATACTGACAACAGATGGGCAGTCATTCGAGTATTCCACAGAACTCAATTTACAAAGTTTATGCCATACAAGACCCCATAAGTACACTATAAGAGCATGATGTCATGCAATGTCATTCATTTTTATCCACTCTTTGGTCAATTGTGTAGTTTTGAAAATCTGGATAACAACATTTAGTAAAGCAAGTCAAAGGGGCTGCTCCAAACAAAGAAAAATTAATTAAGATCTTTGATTTACAATTGTTAATTCTTCGTTCATAATTGTTTTCTAATAAACAGAAGTATTAAATTTTACAAAGATATAATTTACAGCAGCCACAAAAGTAATTTTCGCTCATGCAATGTCATTCATTTTTATCCACTCTTTGGTCAATTGTGTAATTTTGAAAATCTGGAGAACAACATTTAGCATAGCAAGTCAAAGGGGCTGCTCGCTACAGCTGTTCTGTCAGAAGTATAACAGTGGATAATTTTTTTTTTAATCACTCTCTTTGGCTCAACTTTTTTTGCTGTCATGCTTGATAATCATAGGAACTTTAAAATAAAAAGCAAGAAATGTATACCAACTCAAATGCTACTGTGTAAAATACAAGATTTTTAAAGCTCCTTATTCAGATTCAAAGGCGATGTTATAATATGTTACTACGAACAAAAAGTTCTGATGTAGCTTCCTACTACACATCATGATTAAAGCATCTCTTAGCTGACTAAATGTCCAAAATCTTAGCATTTAACATTACTTATGAATGACTTATGACTAGAAGGGGAGGCCCAAAAACGGCCCGGCACCGCAACCATGGGTCTATTGTACCATCCCCAAGCAATATGGAAAAGTCCTAAAAAAGGCCCTACGAAAAGAGCCCAGTAGCAGATGCGAACATCAGTATAGACCTAACAGACATTTTGTGAAGCTCCCAGGGTTCAATGATATGGCTCCCAAGATGCTCGAACCTGTAAGCAGAGAAGTACTCACACTAACAGAGGATGTGTAAGGCAGTTTCCTCCTTAAGAAGACAACCCTGACAAGTGGGACAACCTTCATTATGTTAAGATCCCCAATAACAAACAACGGGAATCCGCTGGTTTCCTCATTCAGGATATTCATGCATCCACTGGATGATGCCGTTTGCTACGTAGCCGGACGCAGGATGTCCAGTGGGTATGTCTGTGGGTATGACCACCACCCGCGGGAGATATATAACAAAGCCTGCGCACAGGAACTAGAAGGCTGTGTGACGTAGTCATATCTAGGCCTTCTTCACCCTTCCCCTAAGGAAGGGGAGCATTTTTGAAACTCGTTCTACCGGTATCTTTCACCACGTCCTTTGCGTTCTACAAGTTGCTCTTGCTTGAAATCACACGTGTTTTGAATTTTATTTATTAAATTTTGTTTATTTCATATTCTGAGGTATCACGAGCTAATTTTTTACTTGTTAGCATGTGTTAAATATTTCTTCTAAGATGTCATTGAAGTGTTATGTTCCAAATTGCCGAGGGAATTATAAAAATGGACCTCGTGTTGCTGTGTTTGGATTTCCTAAGGACCCTGAACTAAAAAATAAAGGGATAAGAAGCATTCTAAGATGCAATTTCCAACCGTCAGATACATCTAAGGTAAGCAATACCCTTTTCTTTATAAGAAAAATAAATTAAACAGTATTGTTGTATGTATTTTTGAACATAGTTAATTCAAACCCAAATAAATGCAAGATTTTTTTCAAATTATTTAACAACAACGCTTCGTAGAAAATTTTTGAGAAATGATTTCAGATTAATCAAGTTTTGGAATGATATATTCAGTTCAATAATAAGTTTTTAAAAATTCTGGTATTTTAAACCTTTATTGTTTCTAGAGTTAATATAAATGTTTTAAAATGTTTCTTTTAATAATTGCTTTACATTTTTTGAAGGGGTACACATGCTAGATCAAGTAAGACGTAGCAATGCATGATTTAAAAATAAATAAATATTTAAGCAAAAATGTAGAAAGCTACAGTACAGAATTAAATTTGTCTTGAGTAAAAAAAAAAGGCACGTACACCTCAGAAATAATTAAATACAAATCTATAATTTGACAGTTTTCTTAATCTAATGTATAGTTTATTTTAGTGTTATTTATTTATTTATTCATTATTATTTTACAGGTCTGTGAAACATATTTCAAGGTTGAAGATGTCATTAAATAAGTAGTATCTCAATATGATAAAAATACTGGGAAACTCATCACTGCTCCACTGGATCGTTCCAGGCTAAAAAATGGTGCTTTCCCTGTTTTGTTTACCAACTGTCCATCTTATTTATCGAGCAAAGACGCATACATAAGAGAAGACCCTGATAGTAAAAAATTGTCGACTTGAAAGCATGCATCTCCAAAAGAGCCATTGATGAAAGTATTGCCTTGAAAGAATAAAGAGAAAGCGAATTGTCCGTCAATACACTTGAGAATTTCTAGAGTGTTCAGAAAAACTCAAAAGAGATGATATATGGACGAAAATTATTCAAAAAGAGTGTGTTATATTTGTCATTTTAAAAGTCTTGCCTGGCCCTGCAATCGTTTCATCTGTGATAGTGCACAAAGATTTAAAAGTATCAGCATATTTCAAAGGACTTGAACTTACCACAGAAAACTCTAAAATTAATCTGCCATGGCAATGTGCAAAGGTTTGACCAATTTGAAATAATATTAGACTATGTACAATCAGTAGCGCAGCCAGAAATTTTTTTTGGGGGGGGGTCCAAATTACTCGGACTCGGGGGGGGAGATCAGACCCCCCCCTAAAATGATCATGTTGCTGTTTACAGGGCCCCCGTAAATGACACCCATAAGTTTTTGTAGGGGAGGAGGGGGACTGGTCGTCTCAGATAGGCACTCAGCACTCATCCCTTCCCGGAAGAAATGTTTCACGAATTTTACCTTTACAGAAAACATTTGAAATTTTACCCTCAGGCGCGGGGTGGAAAGCGCAGAAAGGGGGAATACCTATATTCTTCCCCCAGTGGCGGATTTTGCTCTTGAGAGGCCCGAGGCGCAACTCAATTTTGAGGCTCCCTCCTCAAAAAGGCCTCACCATGGCACAGTGGTCATGCCACTGAAAATGGTAGATGGCCGAAGTGTGAAGGTCCCGTGTTCGGGTCCCATCGCGCGGCTGTCGATCTAACGGTCTGGAGTTTTGGTAGGTTTTCTCCAGATGTAACGTGAATACGCGTTAGAACCCCTTAGAAAGTCCTCCTATCAAGGCACCCCCTCTTGGCAGATCGCCCTAGTGTAGCGTTGCCATAATCATACACAACCACAACCTCCTCCTCCAAAAAAAAAAAATCACTAACTCCTTTACATTATTACTAATTATTTTAAAATGTTTTAATTCCTTTTATATCTAGTTTATGTCTACAAACCAGGGCCTGACTTTCACTATAACAGTTTTGTGCCCAAGGCACTTTTCAGATTTTGTGTCCTTTAGCTGGCTCAATTTTTGTGCCCCTGTATATCGTGTTAAACTCAATTTTTCGCTTATTTCTCCATGTGTGCCCAGGGCATGTGCACCAAGTGTCCGTCCGATAGTCAGGGCCTGCTACAAAAGGAGTATTAAAATTTTAAAATAATTTTTATGTTTATAGATTTGTTCATCTTAAAACACATTTTTTATCTCAATAATTTTTGTACTACGTTTCACTTTTCATGATTAACACTAAATAAACATCAACATACCTCTAAGTATAACCCATCAACTGCAGTTTTATATTGATTATTTTTCACTGTTACTTAATTACGTCGAATTACTTTTTGTGGACCACTGGACTATATCATGGACACCAATTCCTAGTGACATCACAAAGTTCAGAAAAATTCTTTACTTGGATAAAATGAACCAAAAATTTAACATTCCTTCAAGAACATATATTTATAAATATTTAAATATATTCATAAATTTCCCGTTTGGAACTGCAAAACTAAGCAGTTTAATAGTAAAAGTAAACTTTCAGTTTAGTCTAATTTTTGTGTTTATTCAAAAACTGTCAATACTTGTCTAAGTTCAGGACTATTAATAATGAGTAATTAGGTATGAATAATATATATACTTATACACACACACATACACTATTCTATATTTTAAATAGAATGAAAAAAACTACAAAAGAAATAAAAAAAACTTTAAGTAGTTAAAGAACAAAAAATATTATTGACTTAAAAATAAATTCCACTTTATAACGGGTAAATGGGTATGCTCTAAGCTTCGGTCCTAGGTTTATTATTAATGTTTAGCATTTTCATCTGCGACTATAAAATACATGCCGTATTTATAATATAGTTTTCATAAATATTTTTTAGTTGAAAACAAAAAATTAAATAAATCATCATTTGTTTTTTTAAGTTTTTAATTAACTGTGTATGACATTCCAGTTCAAAATTTGTCTATGAATTTTAACCCACTATCATCCGATCGAGCTGAAACTTTGCACGCATGTGAAATTTCGGGGAAGCTAAGTATTGCTTTATTTAATTTTTCAATACTTTTTTTGAACTATCAAATATCTTCCCCCAATCCCCCCCCAAAAAAAAAGTGTTATCGCACATGTATCAGCTCATATCTTTTAAATTATTGGACGGCAATTTTTTATCATTGCATACTTGGAAAGTTTCGATTCCAAAAAAAAGATAAAATCGGTAATCCCTAGCTTAAATTTTTAATTTTTAGTGATTTTTCGAAAGAAGATAAATTATTGTTTCCATTTTCTTTTACATCGTGACAACCAACAACAATTATATATTCTAGGTATATTTGAAAATTTCACTGAATACAGAGTGTCCTTTCCTAAATCATTTAAATGAAGAACGGCTGAAAAATATAAAATATTTAATTTTCGACAAATTTTTCAATCTCAAGCTGTAGAATAAAGCGGTTCAGGCTTTTCTCTTTTAAAATGAGAAATATTCTTATCAGACTGTACACTTTTTGATTTGGGGGGGGGCGGCAATCTATAAAGCAGGTGTATTTGAATGTCCTACTGCAATACCAGCTATTGAGCCGCAATCTGATTCAGTGCGGCCCAACCAGCGGCTGAGCGCATAGCACTCTGAACTGGGAGACGGAAGGCGCCTGGTTCAAAACCAGGTAGCGTCCGCCAACCTAACCGTTAGGAATTTTCCGTGGTTTCCTCCAAAACTTAGCGTAAATAGGGGTTCGAATACCTTAGAAAGACCCCCAAGGGTAGCACCCACACCCATCGGCATAGATCCCACTTGTAGATAATTAATTGGCCGTAATCCCCCAACCCAATACAACTAATTGATTCCGGATAGGAAAAAGGCATAGGGACCCTCTGCACCTGTATTTTTTGAGATAAAATATAGTGAGCAAATTAAAACAATGCAAAAAAATCTAGGAATTTTTCTTGGAAATAATGGACAGTTGAGGGCCCTAAAATTCCAAGGAATGTTGCATGAAAGTACCAGGAACTTTATTGAACAGCTCAGGAAAGATCCACTGAATTGCATATTGTCCAGTAAAGTTCTTGGTATTTTCGTGCAACTTTCCTTGGAATTTAGGGCACCTCAGCTGCCTATTATTTTCAAGGAACACTACTGGAATTTTTTTTCAATTATTCTTTTTTTTAAATTCTAGTCATTTTTAAGTGAACTGCCTGTTTTTTAAGGTCGTGAGACCACTATTCGGGTTAAGTGACGGGTTGAACAAAACAGTAAAGTTTTCAAAGGGAAATGTATACTCTCTGTATAGTATTTGTAAGTCTAACTTATCCTTATTTCCAAGGAACGTTTCTGGATATTTTTACAGTGAAATACGGAATTAAAGCATCAATTACTTATAAACTAAAAGTATTCGTTTTAAAGTATTAGTTTAGATTATGGTCCAATGCTGTGAAGAGGAAAGGGAGTCACCAAAGAAAAGATTGTTCAAAAGCGCTTTCTGCTCTAAAAGCAATCCTGAAACTATGAACAGTCTCTTGAACAGATATTTACATATAGTTTTTTTTTCTTTCTGAAAACAGAATTTGGAGGCCCCTTAGAAATATCCCAGGTAGCACACACAGGTTGTCAGAACGTGATCACCACGTCTTACACTGTGCAAAACGCGTTCTGGTTCAAAATGTGCGCTTCGGCTAATTCAGCTTCACGTTTTACTCTAGTACTCTGAAGTATCTACTATGAAAGAATTTTCTTATTGGGACTGCTTAACGTACAAACAACAGATTCTATAATCCGTTCTATAATCCACGTACGCCACCACATACTACAGACGTTTCATGTTGTACGACTCACAGTGACGACAATAAACGCCGCGCTAGAGGGCCAGAAGTCCTAGCAACACTTCACCTCAACCAAATAAAGTGTTCTGCCGCCATTATTGAACGAGACTACGACTACGATCGATAGACTGGACCCCAGGTGGATTACTTTTGTTGGACTCCGGAGGTGTTGGTTGGCGGGTGCGCTGCTCGTCCGGCTTGTTTTCCCCTCTTGGGTTTATAGTTATATCTACTGTAGGTGTTGTTCTTACTTCCTTTTTTAGTTGTATTTTTTTTCCTTTTAATTTAGAATAGCACGAGGTAAGTGCATTTCTCCCTTCCTTTTCTTGGGGTAACTCCCCCGTGTCTTGTTTTTTTGTGGGCGGTTACCTGCATTCATGTCCATGCATTCGGAATTCAACGTGGCAGACGGTGAAGCCGTGTCTAACGTAAGTTTTTGTATCAGGGAAGATGTCGCTCCTCCCCTCCAACTGGAATATGCTTTTGCTAATGGAGTTAATAACATAGTCATCTTTTTAGAAGCCCAGGATGGTAACATCCCCCGTAACCAACCACATAAATTAAAAGCAGAGCTGACTAGCAAATTGCAGTTCAGCGGTCACATACTAAACCTTAAATTTACGAGAAATAACAAACTAATGATTGAGACGTCAAATTTGAACTGTGCAAAGAACTGGCGGAAATGACAGACGTCCTTCAGAAACCTATCCGCCCGTACGTCCAACAAGAAAATATAACTTCCCGCTTTTTATTGCATAACATCGCAACTAGCATCCCGCTTGAAGATTTAGGAACAGAATTACAGGCTGAAAATAACCTAAAAATCAAAGAAATTCGCCGCTTTACAAAAAAAAGTCCCACTGGAACAGTTCCTACAGAAACGGTACTGATCACCATTTTTGGTACCAATATCCCCTCTGAAATAAAAATATTTTACATGATTGAGAAGATTAAAAGATTTTATGATCGCCCTCGGCAATGTCTAAATTGTTGGCGTTTCGACCACATAGCTCAAAAATGCAAATACGAAGCGGTTTGTAAAAAATGCGCCGGAAATCATAGTTTTCTAAGCTGTCAGTCAACACAACTGAAATGCAGCAATTGTGACGCAGCACACGAGGCTTCCAGTATTAATTGCTCGGCGAGAGCTACAGAAATAAACCTTCTTAAATTCAAAGCTGACAATCACCTCCCCATCACCGAGGCAAGGCGGCGCTTTCAAGCTCCCGCAAATCAAAAAACTTTCGCGACTGCTTTGAAGAACGATATTCACGACAAGACCCTTGTCACCGGAAACAACTCTATTTCTAAGAAAGACTTAGAAGCTACTCTCGAGCACTTCCTACAGCGCTCCCAGGAGATTATGACAAACGTCCTACAGCAACAAACTCATATATTCCTACAGGCTCTCGGAAGTCTAATGCAGAATTTCTCTGGCTTAGTCCAAGAACGTGTTATCACCACAGTTGAAACTACTAAATCTGAGGATTATACATCACCAGAACGGAAAACGAAAAAACCCAAAGCGGGTCCCTCTGGAAAAACTCAGAACATACTTCCAACATATCGACCAGACCAAATTTCTCAAAACAAACTCTCAAAGACTCTAGAACAAATTTTTAGCTGTGCCGACACTGGCCCGCCAGTATCGGCTTTGGGCCTGGAAAACATGGACGAAGAATTCTAGTCCCCTCCCCCCCTTTTTTTTTCTTCTCTTTCGTTGCTGCCCCTTTTTCGTTTGAGGGTTTTTTTCTTGTTTTTTCCCTCCCCCTTTTTTTCAGGATGGCTGCTAATTTTTCCTTTTCTGTGGTGCAGTGGAATGCAAGGGGCATTCGTTCAAAGTGTCATTGGCTTAAATTCCGTCCGTTTTCTACCGCTGACGTAGTGGTTTTGCAGGAATCCTTTCTCAAGGCTAGCGACTCCTTTAATATGAAAGGGATGGTGGTTTACAGGCAAGACAGGCCTGGGCGGGGTGGGGGTCTCCACACTGCTGTCCACTCTAAATTACCCTCTTTGCAAGTTGACATTGGTAGTTGCTCAACCAATGATGTAGAAAGTATGTGTGTTAAAATTTGGATATCGTCTCGGTGGATTTACATAGTCAATGTGTACTGTCCGTGCGGTCGGGTCACTGGTACCTGGTTCCGTGACCTTATGAAGTACATTCAAAGCCCCTATCTAATTTTGGGCGACTTTAACCAAAAGCATATTGCTTGGGGTAACGCACATAATACAATTGGTTCTGAGGAAATTTTTAACTGGGTGCTTAACAGCAACACTTGCATCTTAAACACTAAGTTTCCGACGCATATCGCTCCGAGTGGTACGCAGTCCCTGATTGATTTATCACTTTCCAGCGCAGACATTTTTCCCAATTTTCACCTCTATGTACACTCGGACAGTTTCGATTCAGACCACTTTCCCATTGTCCTTGACCTGTCCCCCTTCTCTGCTCCAAAACGCATGGTGTATAACACAGATTGGGTAGCAATTTCCCGGGCTATCAATGTTTCGATGGCGTCCGGGACTTCAGTCGCCTTCCATGACTTCCAAGCTCTCTTTAAAGAAAAACTCCGTACCCATATGAAAAGGCATCCCATATCCCCTCTTAGCCCGCTGTGCCTGGCTTCTGGGTCAAAAAAGAAAATACTTACGTTTATCCAAAACATATCTGTCCAAAGATTATTGGAGGGAATATAAACGGTTCTCCTCCCAGCTTAAACGGTATACAAAGACACGGGCCAGGGCCTTTTGGGCTGACATCTGTGCTACCCCTCAGAATGGTACTATATATAAAATCCTAAAAGCGCTGAGCAATAGGTCTGCGGAGGGTGGATCTCACCTCCTTCTTGAACATCAAGGGTCCGTGGTGGCCGATTCTGTTAATCAGGCTAACGCGTTCGTAATACAGTTTAGCAGTAGCAGGAATTTGGAAGGGATCCCGTATGACCTCAGCGGTGACAATGCGCATTGGGACAGGGATATTACCCTGGAAGAATTTAACACAGCTATAAGCCAAATGAAAAACACCACTCCTGGTGAAGACGGTGTTACGGGCTTTATTTTCAAGGCTTTAAGTCCTGCCAATCGGGAAAAAATGCTCCTGGATTTTAACAGCATGTTTCGGGTTGGTACGGTGCCTGCAGACTGGAAATCTGCGATTATTCTCCCTCTTTGGAAATTTGGCAAACCAAAAAATCAGCTCAGTTCTTATAGACCTATTGCCCTCACCTTGGTGGGGTGCAAGGTTATGGAAAGAATACTCCTTAAACGTATCCCAGATTGGGTAATGGAAAAGCACATATTTCACGATCGGCACTTTGGCTTTCTTTCTACTAAGGATAGTACTAAAGCTCTGTATCTATTCCATCACGACATCAAAAAAGCAAGAACGAGTGGGGGTATGTAGTCGCAGTGAAGTTAGATATTAATGCTGCATACGACTCGGTGTGGAGGGATGCCCTAGTACACAAAATGGTAACTTTAGGGATTTCAGGTAGGACGGCTTTATGGATTAAAAACTGGATCAGCGACAGGACAATACAAATTAAATGGAGGGGGGTGTTCTCCCGCAAGCTGGAGTCTAACCGGGGTGTTCCACAAGGCAGTGTTCTATCGCCCATTTTATTTATGATATACTTGTGGGATTTCTTTGAGACAATAGACTCTGGAAGTCAAGTAATCGTATACGCGGATGACATCCTGGTGTACTGTACAGATTAGTCCATGCCCACGGCGTTAGTAAAACTCCAGAATAGCCTGGATAGGGTTCACCAGTGGTGCAAGTATTGGAAACTTGATATTCGCCCTGACAAATGTGCTGCGATTAACTTCTCCCGGAAAACTGCCCCCCCAAATTCTGACTTAAAAATCCAGGGGGCTGCCATCCCTTGGGAAATGAACATAAAAGTTCTTGGTGTTTTCTTTTCAAGCAACCTCAATTTTAAACACCACGTTAACTACATCGTGAAAAAAGCTCTTAAACGTTTAAATCTCCTAAAAGCTATTGCCTCCTCTAGATGGGGTTGTCGTACAGCCGTCCTTCTTAACTTAGTTAACGCCGTTATTCGTGGTACCCTGGAGTACGCGTGCCCTGTATATGAAAGCACTTCTCCTTCCACTTTAAAACGCCTGGATGTGGTTTATAATGCGGCCTTACGCTTCGCGACCGGTCTTCCAATGTGGACCCCCCTCTTTAAACTGTATAAGGAATCTGGTCAATGTCCCCTTTCGCTTCGCAGGGAGTTCCTCTCCTCGGTGTTTCTCCTTAAATGCGGCACATACTCTGACCTCAACTATTCTTTAAACTGCACCCAACCTCTGTTAGAGAGGTATTTGGAGGGGTTGCAGATAACGCCTGCTCAATTAATTCCCACTCGTTGGCCTCTCGGTCATAGTACGGAGTTTGTAGAAATCATTTCGGAACACCTTCCCTTTCAAAATAAAAACCTTCCTCCCCAGGCAATTAGGGGGAGTTTAAATGAATACATAGAGAATGCTTATGAAAATTACCACATTATTGCTACTGATGCTTCCAAGGATAATCATAAAACTGCTGTTGCAGCAGTAGACACTCGTAACACTATTTACCGAGCTCACCTAATCAATCATATCAATTCGGTATTTACTGCCGAAGTCCTCGCCATAAATTTAGCCGTAACTAGTTTAATACACACGGGCAACTATCTAATCCTTACGGATAGCAAATCTGCTCTGGAAAGCCTCAAAACTACTACCTACAAATCTCCGGCTGCAGTATTACAGTTATACCACAACCTTCGTATGGCCAAGTTACACGGAGCTAACATTTCCCTAATTTGGGTCCCTGGCCATATGGGGATTCAAGCTAACGAACAGGCAGACAGTTTAGCAAAGTATGGTCCTTTTGCTACAAATACTTACAGCGGTGTTGCTCCGGATGACATTAAAAAACACTTCAAAAATTGCTTAAACGCTCACCTTGATGACTGGTGGTTGAATTGTAAATATTCAACAACTAATGCACACTTAGGTAAAGACATTTACAAATGGTCTAGAAACCGCTATGAGGACGCTACGGAAGAAAGGCTGCACAAATTTAAACTTACTCCCTCGCCGTTATGTGGTATTTGTTTGGCTGCAGTCGGCACAGAATATCATTACATTTTTGAATGCAGGGCGTTTAGGGATGAAAAGAATTTATTACTACAGGAAATGAACATTACCGACCCCCTTCCCTCGTGGCAGGCTTTTTGGTGTCTTCTAAATTCAAATAAAAAAGCTTTTCGTTTACTACACCGGCTCTTGCTTGGTTGTGGACGTTTTTAAGTTGTGTGTTCTGGAGTTGAGTGGTTTTGATTGCTGGTGCTCAAGAATTTTTCTGGAGGCTCTCTCCTAGTGTTCGGTTTCTAAGTAGTTTTTTTTTTAATATGTGGAAGGAATTGAGCAAGAATGATTTACTAAAATTAGATATGGTTATTTTGGGTACCTTGAGAATATATATCCTCTACAAATCGTCAGTCAACATCTGTTTTGATACTCGTGCCAGGAAGTTGAAAGAAAAGGAAAGGAAAGCAAAAAGGAAATAATGGGTGTTTTTTCTCTCTCTTTTGATGGTTTTTTTTTTCCTGTTTCCTCGAAAATCCTGATTAGTCTTACTAAATCATTAGAGGTTATGCCGGCTGATCTTGCCGCAGCGCACACCTCAACCACCACAAACAAACAAACAAACCATGGCTGACCGGGGCCTTCGCAATTAGTAATTGCTTAGCGATGGCCCCGGGCTGACTGGGATCTTCCCTTCCCCGGCTTTCCAAACGGGTCTAAAAGCCCGTATAAGCGGTAGTTCGCATTCCTTCCGCCGTGGCGTAGTTATATGTCCTGAACAGAGCGATTTAAAGGGCCAGTCGTATGATTAAAAGGACATTAAAACTGTCAAAAATGCTTGATTAAAAAAATTTTTTTGTTTTGTTTTGTTTAAACAGAATGTATCTTTATCTATAAATATTTTGAAACGTTTCTTCATCCATGCACATATTAAAAAATTTAAGAAATTGTTAGTTGGTTAATGCTTTTAGGAGCTTCTTCGACATGTAATAAATTAATAATAAAGAAATATATTAATTTATGTTTTATTTAAATCTTCAGAAGACTGTAATACTTTTTAAAGACTTGTTTTTCGGAACTCCTACATATTTTAATATATTAATACAGCATTCTCCCTATACGTAAAAAACACTCAAAATACTGGGGTTAAACGATAAAATAAATAAAAACTTTGTGAAAAAAACACACATAAAATGTAACTTATAATAGTTACGATCGTTTCGACCAAAAAATTCTTTCGGTCTGCATCAGAAAAAGTCCGAGACGCAGGGGCGTAGCCAGAGGGGGGCTGCTGCCCCCCGCCCAGAAATGGGACAGTTTACTTAGCTTACAATTTGATATTTAGCTTACAATTGAACTTTAGCTTTAAATTTGATACCCAGCCCACCCCGAAATGAAATCCTGACTACGCCACTGCGCGAGACGAAGGTCTTTCTCTGATGAAGACTGAAAGAATTTTTGGTCGAAACAATCGTAACGAAGTTACATTTTATGTGTATCTTTTTCACAAAGTTTTTATTTTGCAATACGTATACGTATGTTCGAGTCAGTGGCGTAGCCAAGGGGGGCATAGGGGGTCAGCCCCCCTCCGATGAGAAATTTTTTGCCATACAAAATGCATATGCTTCGCTCCCTTATCACACACACTTATACACAAATGTGAGTTGCAGTAGTCGTAACCCCCCCCCCAAGAAAAAATTCTCGCTACGCCACTGGTTCGTATTATTAGGTTTTGGTTTAGTATACCCATGGCAAGGATAAATTTTAATCTTTTTGTGCTTTAACGAATTATTCTAATAATTAAAATAGGCGCCAGCAGGGGATCCAGGGGGGTGCACGTGCCCCCTGTCAGGGAGCCAGTGACCCTCCCCTTTCGGGGACTCCTTATTCATTCGTCGGGGAATTTTTAAGATAAGAAATAATCCAATTTTTAGGCCAATTTTCATTTTGAAATATTTAAAAGAAAAACTAATTTTGTAGTACTTTCGCTTTTCAAAGATTTGTGAAAGGATGCGTTTACATTTCAATCAGAAACAAAATTTCAGATTAGTGGGGGATGTTCGCAGTGGCGTGGCGTAAGGGGGGGGGTGCCCGACCCAGGCAGAAAATTTCTAGAGGCGGTATAACGCCTATGGTTAAATTATTTTAAGAAGATTAAAATGTCATGGAGTTTTGGGCGGTTTTCTCCAGGTGAAACATGAATATGCCTTAGAACCCCATAAAATGTCCTCCGACCAAGCCCTCCACCCTTCTGCTTAGGTGTATTATTAAAAAGAAAAGAGGAAAATTCTCTGTGCAAGTTATTCAGGAGCTAAGTTAAATTGTTTAAAATTACTTTAAACACATTAACAAAAATAATAAATAAAAATATGAAATTTTTCTCCAGGATGGGTTCAGTTATCTAAACAAATTATACTGCAATAAATAAATAATTAAATGCGTAAGTAAATAAGACACTGAACATGGTAGATGGTGGAAGCGTTACGGTCCCACGTTCGGGCCTACCGCGCGGCTGTCGATCTAACGGTCTGCAGTTTTGTTCGGTTTCCTACAGATAGAATTTGAATACACGTTATTCCTACGGGATGTTCGCAGTGGCGTAGAGTAGGTGGTGCGGATGGGGCGCTCGCACCGTGCAGAAAATTTTTGCGGGCGGCAAAACCCCTATCGTTGACTTATTTATTTTAAAGAGATTAAAATGACATTTTTTAATCTTTATATATATATATATATATATGTATATAAATAAATAAATAAGTAAGTAAACAAAACACTGAACATAGTAGATGGTGGAAGTGTTACCAATAAGCAAAATGAATTCATGTTTTCATTTCAAGTTTAAATGAAATCTTTGTAATTTTTTTTAAATAATTCTTTGTTATTGAAATTACGTAATAAATGTTTCCAATGCAGCACTTTTATTTCGTCAATTCTTTGATGATTTGCATTTAACATTATTACTACGGATGTAGCAATGGCTTTCTAATGGTAGGGGTTCAGCTACTGGGAAGGGGGGGGGGCATTCTTACTTTAAAGTTTGATTTACGGTAAATCTTATTATAAATAACAATTTGTAAATGGTATTTGCAGGGGGGTCCGGACCCCCTCCTGGTGTGCTCCACTGATTCAAATGAAAAACTCTGCTTCAAATTCGCACATGTCCCAGAACAGATAATTTAAGTTTGCGGGGATAAATCCCGTTCTTGGTCTTCAAACTGGATAGACACATCCCTGGGGATACATGTGTTGGACACATGTTTAGGTCAGCGACCAATTGGAAATCTGAAAACAGTGGATCCTTTCCATGTCCATTGCTGCACATCTGCATGGAAGAACAGTCACTTTGTTTTTTCAGTGACTTCTGCTAGTTTGTCCTCTGTTTTCCCTCCTTACCATCGACTTCTTCATCATAAAGTTTATTTTGGTAGGTGTGAAATTTAATTATGCTTAGCTCTTTTGAATAATATATGTTTAAATAATATATTCACGTTCTATCTGTAGGAAACTGAACAAAACTACAGACTGTTAGCTCGACAGCCGCGTGGTGGGCCCGAACGAGGGACCTAAACACTTACACCATCTACCATGTTTAGTGTCTTATTTACTTACTTTATATATATATATGTTATATATATATATATATGTAGAAATATTTAAAAATGTCATTTTAATCTTTTTAAAATAAATAAGTCAACGATAGGTTTTTTGCCGCCCGCAAAAATTTTCTGCACGGGACTAGCGCCCCAACCGCCCCACCTACGCTACGTCACTGCGAACATCCCTTATGAATAACGAGTATTCAAATTCTATCTATAGGAAACCGAACAAAACTACAGACCGTTAGATCGACAGCCGCGCGGTAGGCCCGAATGGGGGACCGTAACGCTTCCACCATCTACCATGTTCAGTGTCTTATTTACTTACTTATTTATTTGTTGCAGTATAATTTGTTTAGATAACTGAAACCATCCTCCAGAAAATTTCATATTTTTATTTATTATTATTTTAATCTGTTAGAGTAATTTTAAACAATTTAACTTAACTCCTGAATAATTTGCATAGAGAATTTTCCTCTTTTTTTTTAAATAATACACCTAAGCAGAAGGGTGGAGGGCTTGGTCGGAGGACTTTTTAAGGGGGTTATAAGGCATATTCATGTTTCATCTGGAGAAAACCGCCCAAAACTCCATGATATTTTAATCTTTTTAAAATAAGTTAACCATAGGCGTTATACCGCCTCTAGAAATTTTCTACCCTGGTCGGGCGTCCCAACCTCAATAAATAAACCAAAACCTATTAATACGAACCAGTGGCATAGCCAGAATTTTTTCATGGAGGGGGGGGGGGGGTACGACTACTGCAACTCACATTTGTGTATAAGTGTACGTGATAAGGGAGCGAAGAATATGCATTTGTATGGCAAAAAATTCGTCATCGGAGGGGGGTTGGTGACCCCTATGCCCCCTTGGCTACGCCACTGACACGATTATACGTATACACGGAAGTATAGGCAGAATAAAATAAATAAAAACTTTGTGAAAAAAACACACATAAAATGTAACTTATAATACGTTACCATCGTTTCGACCAAGAAATTCTTTCGGTCTTCATCAGACAAAGACGTTCGTCTCGCGCAGTGACGTAGCGAGGATTTTATTTCGGGGTGGGCTGGGTATTAAATTTAAAGCTAAAAAGCTAAAGTTCAATTGTAAGCTAAATATCAAATTGTAAGCTAAGTAAATTGTCCCATTTCGGGGCGGGGGGCAGCAGCCCCCCTCTGGCTACGCCCCTGCGTCTCGGATTTTTTCTGATGCAGACCGAAAGAATTTTTTAGTCGAAACGATCGTAACTATTATAAGTTACATTTTATGTGTGTTTTTTTCACTAAGTTTTTATTTATTTTATCGTTTAACCCCAGTATTTTGAGTGTTTTTTACGTATAGGGAGAATGCTGTATTAATATATTAAAATATGTAGGAGTTCCGAAAAACAAGTCTTTAAAAAGTATTACAGTCTTCTGAAGATTTAAATAAAACATAAATTAATATATTTCTTTATTATTAATTTATTACATGTCGAAGAAGCTCCTAAAAGCATTAACCAACTAACAATTTCTTAAATTTTTTTTCAATATGTGCATGGATGAAAAAACGTTTCAAAATATTTATAGATAAAGATACATTCTGTTTAAACAAAACAAAACAAAAAAAATTTTTAATCAAGCATTTTTGACAGTTTTAATACCCTTTTAATCATATGGACTGGCCCTTTAAATCGCTCTGTTCAGGACATATAACTACGCCACGGCGGAAGGAATGCGAACTACCGCTTATACGGGGTTTCCTATTGTTCTCGGTTTCGTCTGGATAGCCGGAGAAGGGAAGATCCCAGTCAGCCATGAACAAACAAAATCGATAGACTGTGTTGTTGGAGTAGGCCTTTGGACATTCCTTTTCGGAAATGTCAGCTTTTCGGGGATCTCATGGCTGAGAGGGTATGCGCACCCATCTCTGCCAGCCGCCTGCGAGCGGTGAGGTCTCGGGTTCGAATCCCGTTAACCCATGGTTGTCATTTCCACCCCCTACTTATGTGTTTGTACATCTGTTGTGCTCTTTGTTATTAACAAATGTTATATGGAATTCATAAATGTCAAAACGGATATTCAGGGGTATAAGATCATCCTCGAGTATTTTGAAGGTGGTTGGTTTGGTGGACTCCGGCGAATTTTTTGGTACTTAGGTTCTTAGTTAAGTTGTTAGCTTTCCCGGGTAGGGTAAGTTGAAATATTCTAGTTTTCGGTTTGAATTTTATGTTGTGTAGGCTTTGTAAGTTAGTATTCATAAGTTCTCAGGCAAGGTGCCGGTGGGCTATTCCTGTGTTTGTGTTTCAGTTGGTGTTTCGTTTTTGAGTGAATTTTTCTTTGACTTTCCTTTCTAAGGCTGGAGGGAAGTAACCCTTTGCCTTTGTTTTCCAATAATGGTATCGTTAGTATTGGTTTGAATACGCAAAGGACCGAGGTAAACAAGATGGATGACACGTCACCCTCCCCCCACCTTTTTGAGAATGGAAATAGTTTATCGGAATGGTTTTCTGTTGCCGTCAATGACGGCATTGATTCAGTTTCGCTAATAATTGAGGCGAAGGAGGGAAAAATTCCTTCCAAACACCCAAAAATGCTTAAAGCGGATATCTCTAAATGTGTGGCTAATAGTTCTGATATTGACTATCTTAGATTGACTAGGATGGGAAAGGTTATTATAACAACAAAATCTGACGAGGTGGCCCAGAACATCCTTGGTATGAAAACTCTGTTAAACACGCCGGTTAACACATACATACAGAAAGAAACTATCACCACCAGATTTCTATTGCATAATGTGGACCCGGAAATAAATTGCAAAGAGATAGCCGAAGAGCTGTCGACTACTGGCATTGAAGTGCTAGAAGTTCGCAGGTTTCAAAAAAAAAAATAAATGACGTTTACACCCCGACAAGAACCGTTCTCGTAACTAAATTGGGAACCTCCCTCCCTCGTGATGTCAAACTGTGGTATATGTTACATAGAATTACCTTATTCACAGATAAACCTAGAGCGTGTTTCAATTGCCACAGATATAATCATGGGTCTAAAGCTTGCCGCAACCCCCGGGTTTGTGGCCGCTGCTCAAACACACATGACGGTCCGTGCACTTCAGAGACCGTGAAGTGCAGTAATTGTAGAGGGGATCATGAGGTCTCCGACAAAACTTGTCCTCATTATATCAGAGAAGCCCGCCTGCTAAAATTCAAAAGCGCGAATCACCTAACTATTGCTGAAGCTCGTCGTTTGTATCGTGAGAGCGAGGGAAACTCCAGTTCCCCAAGCTACGCTTCTGTCACGGCCATGAAGCCAAATACAAGTACCCCCTCTTCGGATTATGTTACCAAATCAGACCTACAAAACACACTACAGACGTTTTCTGAAAATATGACTAGCATGTTCCAGAAGCTCCTGGAAGTCCAGCTACAAGCTTTCAATAGCATCATGAAAACGGTCGCTAATACCGTTAAACAAGCTGTTGAGGGTCTCCAAGAAAATCTCCCTGATAAAAATCAGGTAACCCTTCGTAAGAAAAAACAGCGCATTCCCCTTCCTATGAGTACCCCTGGAAGTGAGTCTTTAGTCATGGATTTCCACTGTGAAGAAGCGTTTATTTCTCCGCCTATGCCACTTAACTTTGGTAACACTGGCCAGCCTCCCACTTCGGGAAGTTAGTTGGCTCAGTGGTTTGCCTTGGTTTTTTGCCAGTGCCCGGTTTGTGCTCTTTGCTCCTATCCGTTTGTTTTTCGTTGCGTTCAGCGGTTTCAATTTAGTGCATTGGAATTGTCGTTCTCTTCGTCAAAACGGCCACTGGCTTCGTATCGTCCCCTTTGTTAACTCGGATATTATCTGTCTTCAGGAAACTTTTCTCAACGACACCTCTATTTTCGCCTTATCGAATATGATCATTTATAGAAAAGATAGACTTGCTGGCAGGGGGGGGTGGTTTGCTCACTGCTGTCCAGAGGCGCCGACTTTACAAAATTTCTGTGGGTGCCCTAAAAGTCCGTGGGGGGGGGGGTAACAAAATGTTGAAAGTCGCACAAGGTGGTTTGTAATTTTTGATAAAGGATCGCTAAGTTTGGTGCCAAAACGTGACAATTTATTTTAAAGGGGGAGTACAGTTGGAATGTACTTGGCTAAGAGCTGGATTCTCCGCTCGTCGCTAATTTTTCGCAGTCGTTAACTCTGCCCCGCCTTGAGGTGGAGTTTTAGGGAGGAGCGTCAAGGGGTTCATGTGATTGGCTAAAAGACCTCACGATGGCCTCCGGAATCGTTAGCGCAGTCGGTAACCAAACAACTGGTTCTGCCCAGTCGGCAGCTAACCACCGACGATTTCGGAAACCACCGGCGGAGAATTCTACCCTGGATTAACGCTAACGATTCCGGAGGCCATCGTGAGGTCTTTTAGCCAATCACATGAACCCCTTGACGCTCCTCCCTAAAACTCCACCTCAAGGCGGGGCAGAGTTAACGACTGCGAAAAATTAGCGACGATTGTAAAATAGTTTTAGTAGGTGATTTTAAGATAGATTTCGATTCCGAAGATGGGTTTTTATGGAACAAAGAAGAAAAATACGGCACACTCATGAATAACGATACACTTTCCAACCTTATGGAATCTTTTCCAACTACCCTTCAATCTTTTCCTATAATTATTTGCTTCCTTGCTCGTAACAACTCAATCATTTGACTTTTCGTGCACATTTTTACCAGTGGGAAATGGGTAATACAAATAGTCATTTTAGCTCCACATAAAATATCCAATATCTGAGGGTATAGATCGAAGAAACGATATCTGTCTCACGGTTTTGGTACACAAATTAAAATAAACTAACTGCACCAAGGATTCGAAAAAATTCAGGATAATTCTTTACAAGCTGCACTACACACTGCAATAAATGCAAAAACTTTCATGAAACTTTCAGAAAAAAATCTTAAATGTGGAACTGCACAGCAAAATATTTCTAAGAGTGGCCATTCTGCAAAAAATTTTCGTTTATTCGGGTGTCTAGTAGAGCTTGTGAACCTACATCCTAAAAATTGTGAAGTGCTTGAGATAATTAGTTTTCTTTTTTGTATTTATATACCAAAATTGCGTGTTTTTTTCCGAGCGCTGAAGGTGACATTCAAAGTTTAATTTAAATGAATAGTGTGAATTTTGGCATCCGATTATCTGTACTACGGTGAAGCAACGCTGGGCATAGAATCAAAGTCTCCACCGTTTTGTGTCTTAGTAACGATAACAGCAAAGCAGTTAAAATCAAGATTCTTTTTAAAGTAATGAAGTATTTCTGATGAAATACCCTTCTTTTAGAAAAATCTGCTTGTGCTGGAGTCACCTTAAATTTGTTTGCCTTACGCAAATTCTCTGTCAAAATTCGAGAATTCCTGGGCGCACACCCCCTTTGCCCTTGTAATAAATCAGACCCGAAAGAGGTGTATTACACTATTTCACTTTTTTTTTTTTTACTTTTAGCTATAGAATTTTGATTGGTTTTAACTAATCATTATAAATTTCAAAGCAAAAGAAAAGTGTATTGGGGGGGGGGGGGAAACATGCAACAATAATATCACAATCGGTCAAATTTCTTGTCATGCAAATGGAAATTTTGTATAAAAAGTGATTCAGTTTTCGAATGTAACAATTCACGATCAATGTTATTCTTGTTTAATCTATCTCATCCCTGTGTGAAATCCCCAGTTTTCAAAAAATGTTATTCATAGTATTGTTTCTCAGCTCATTCATTTCCTGTATTTTTTTTTTTTTTTTTTTTACATTTTTGTACCCCTGTAAACAGCTGCAGCTAAGCCTTGACTATTTTCTTTTCTTTTTTTCCCCAACAAATTAAAAAAATTACAAACATTATACCTTTAAAATTAAACTAGATAATTTCCTCAGAATGAATTAATGCAACGTTTTTCTATGTTGAAATGTGTGTAGGACCACATAAAAAAGATTGGTAACTATTTAAATGCAAACAGAAAAATAATGCAGAACAAAAAAAGTTGTTTATCTTAGAGTTAATAATTATTCAAAAAGTATTTTTAATTGTAGGCCATATAACATCCAGGCATGATTTTGAGCATCCTCCTGAAGTAGAGCTATTTTACCCTCTACCCTTATGTGTTCAAATTTGCAAAATTACGAGAGACATACATTTCAGTAATGTGTGTTCATGCGCCCATGATTTCAGTATAATTTTACAAAAACAGCATTGGGCTAGATCAAAGCAAATAGTACCTAATTCCGCTTTGTTAAACAAGAACGAAAATTGAACAAAATATTCGCAGAAAATGAAACAGAAGGCATCTCGAAATGTTAGTGTAGACGACAGTCTGTTCCATCCTTTTCAATAAATAACTGAGCACTAAAAATCATTCAAAAATAAGAAAAGGAAATTGAGACTTTAGAAGAAAGTGACAAACCTTTATACCTTAGAAGCCTCGCCTCAGTCTCATTCAATTAACACCAAAGCGCCGACACTTTTTTGATGAATGGGCATCTTTTTTTGTTCCAGAGACATACAAAGTGTTGTATATTAGGTGCTTGTAAACAGACAGATCTTGATGTTCTCTATTTACAATAAAAACAATTAAACCTACTCACTTCGGAATCCTGAAGTAATATTATTAGAACTATCTCAAAACATTTCCATAATGGGAATGTCTTTCACCTAACTCCTGTGTTATCTTTCCCGCGTGAACTTCTGATTGTAGCCAGCGGCTTTGTCTCAAATTCTCCGTTTTCCGGTACTCTTGGGCTAACATAGTAACATAGTATCATTGTATTCATGCATTTTCCCATGGAAAATGAGGATTCTGGGATGAGGTCTGTTTGTGTGGGTCAGAAAGGGGGGGGGGCACAGTGGGCAAAGGCATTGCCTGTGGGGCTGTAGGGAGTCGCATTGTGAAAAAGCTTTGAATTTTAGAAAGACATTGTTTCCGTGGGCGCCAGATAGGAAGGCAAGTGGCAGTGGGGGATTGAGATTTGAGCCCGCCTAGTATAGTAAACATTTTTACAGCATACTGAACTTCTAAGTATTATTTTCGTGCTAAAATGTCTGAAAGTTAAGATGACCCCCATACACCTCTAAATTAGTACTCTTATGAGAAACTATTATAATAATTATTATTATTTTAAGTAGACAAAAATATTACCTGTTTGGATTCCTTTTTTTTTTTCCATGCACTTTTTAAAATTTTAGAGTATGTGCTAAGTTACTACTTATTGGAATTTTATTATAATTACTCCAGTTCCGAGGCACATAAGGGTGTATGCCGAAGAAACAAAATCTGCATAACGGTCTTAATACACAAATTAAAGTAGACTATCGCACCAAGGATTCTAAAAATTTAGGATGATTCTTTATAAGCTGCACTACATACCGAAATAAAGAATAACACTTCTTTAAAATTTTCGATTTTTAAGAATTTTTTCTAAAAGTTTCGTAAATGATACAGGTTTATTGTTTATTTCAGTGTATAGTGCAGTTTCTAAAACATACATCCTAAAAATTTGAAATATTTGACATAATTAATTTTTTTGAATCTATGTACCAAAATTTCATGTTTTTTTTTTTTTTTTTTTTTCCCCGAACTACAGCGATAAGCTGAAAGTAGCTGTCATTCAGTTGCCTTTAAACAGGGTTTAATTTCTATCCAAAAAAGTGCAAGAGCCCTGATTTTTTGTATTGCAATTTACAATATTAATTACCTAATTTAAGGTATTATTAAGTTAATTTTTGTTACCTCTGTATTAGTTTGCGATGTAATAAAATTAATATCAACAGAAACAATTACGATGGTAATTAAAAATTTAAATTTAGTGTAAAATTTCCCCGAGAAAAAAGAAGTAGTGGAGCTGTGCTCCCTCCCATGCAAATTAAGCACTTCCTTTAAATACATGCAAGTATTTAGCAACCACGAAAACTTTTCTGTGGGTGCTTGAGATCTGACATACTACATAAAAAAAACAACTGTCCCTCACTAAAATTTTATTTTCGAATTATGCAGTAGCAAAGCACTCGTCGTCATCAGTGGCGTGACTATACCGTTAGGGCCAGTAATGAATTCATTGGATAGGGTCCTTCATCATTGTACAGAATCTCAACCAACATGTTGCAGTTCACTTTTTCTAGCTTTCTATTTGGGAAAGGCTCCCCCTCCGTCCGGGGGACCGTGGCTTTTGCCCGTTCTACCGCCCTATAGTTACGCCAGTGATTGTCTCATCGAAGTTTCTCATACGCATCTAAATTATAAAGGACATGGGTGCTCATATAGGGAAGTAGGTGGGGGCTCGGGTCCCTCCCTCTAGCCGTCGGTATAGTGAACATTTTTATATTAGCTAACCTTTTTTTTCACTATTTCAGTACTAAAATGTTTGAAAGCGCGATTGCCGATGACCTTACAAATGCCAGAAATAACCCCTCCCCCCCCTCGTCTTAAAGTACTCATATGGACGTCCATGCCGAAGCACCCACATACATTTGGCCTCATTAAAGATTTTCTTTTAAACTTTTAAAATATCACACAACTAATAAGCAAATAAAACATTTTAGTACTGAAATAATGCAAAAAGTTCCGTATGCTTTACAAATATTCATATTACGTAATGGCATAATTGGGGCGGGGGAGGTGAAACCCTCCTTGAGTGTACATCACTGTGTTGGGGTTATCAGACGATTGCTGGTGCTCAGCATTCAACGTAATTTTTTTTACAAGCCCGAAGCACCCACATAAACGCCTTTTCCTAGCTCTTTCTGGGAAATTCAAATTATGACTTGGCACTAAAATTTCTGTGGGTGCGGAGCACCCACAGAATTTTTTCAGTGGGTGCTTGAGCCCCGGAGCACCCACGTAGTCGGCGCCACTGCTGCTGTCCACTCCAAGTATGCTTCGTACCAAATTTCTCTCCCCCAGGGTCCTGATGACTCTGAGACTCTTGGTGTCAAAGTGTTCGCTGAGAACCGTTGGGTCACTATAATCAACGTTTACTCACCTTCGGGTAATTCTAACGAAGGGTGGTATGATGAGTTTATTAGCTCCTTTGACCATCCCTTTATCATTTTAGGGGGTTTTAACTTGAACATCCTGAACTGCCTTCCTCCCATTAATTGGAATGTACGTCGTCTCTTTGACTGGGTTACCAGTCAGCATGTATGCATTCTGAATACTGATTGTCCGACGCGCACAGTGGCTGGTCACCCCCCTTCCCTCCTTGATCTCACTATGGTCTCCCCTGAGTTACACCAAAGTATGTCATACTACGTCCATCCGGACACCTTTGATTCGGACCACCATCCTGTCATCGTGTCTGTGAGGACTAGTGGCTGTGAGCCCTCAGTGTCTTCCTCGAAAACGGCGGTGAAGTGGGCTAATGCTAGTAAGGATCTGGACTCTCTTCTTCAAACTAATTACCCCTCGTCCTATAGTGCGCTCCTCCAGCTAAGTCAACAGGCGATGTCGGAAAACAAGTATAAGTTAGGTGCTCGGCGCCCGTCTTACCCCCCTTGGTGGGATGCTACGTGTCGGTACCTTCTTGGCCAAAAGAGGAGGTTCCGCAGACTTGCCCGCGCTCATTGCTCCATTGATTTTTGGAAAAAACACAAGCAGGCCGCGGCTAGGCTCCGCAAACATATAAAAGTCCCTTCCAGATGTTATTGGGACTCCTTGTGCCGAAATAGCTGCTCTAGTGGCCACATCTTTAAGATATTGAAGGGGCTTTCTCGTAGAGAGTCTCCGCCTGGAGATAATGTTCTCAGAAGTCCGCATCCTATTGCGGCCAGCGCTGACCAGGCCCAGGCTTTCCTTAACGAATTTAGTAATTATGAGGCCCATCGGCCTCTTCCGTATGACCTTAGTGAAGGGGATCCTGTTCTGGACACCCCTTTTACGCTGAATGAACTGGATACCGCGTTGAGTAAAACTCGGAACACAACCCCCGGGCATGACGGAATCTCTGCAAAACTGCTAAAAGGCCTCTCCTCCGCAAGCAAAGGCATCTTTTTGGACCTGTTTAACTCTCTCCTGGATAATAGTGAGGTGCCCGACTCTTGGATTCTGGGTACAATTATCCCTGTTCGAAAACCTGGAAAACCCGCTCATTTAACTGGGTCCTATAGACCTATCACCTTAACCTCGGTGTGTGCAAAGGTGTTCGAAATAATACTGCTTCGTCGTTTGGTGATTTGGGCTGGCGCTCGCAACCTGTTTCAGCCCACCCATTTTGGGTTCATGCCTTCCCGTGATTGCACCACTGCCCTCTGCAACTTGGTAAATGACATACATGTTGCTCGAGCTGCCCGGGAATTCATTATGGTTCTCAGCCTCGATATCAAAGCAGCATATATGATAGCGTCTGGATTGATGGGCTCATCCATAAAATGGCCAGTATGAGCATTAGAGGGAAAATTGGACGCTGGATCGCCTTGTTTCTGAGCAACCGTAGGATTCAAGTGCGGTGGAAATTGACTATGTCGCATCAGAGACCTTGCTCTCAGGGCGTCCCTCAGGGGAGCGTTCTTTCTCCCTTCCTCTTTATGCTGTACATAAGTGATATCTTCGAAGTCGTCGAGGATGGGGTCCGGTTGAATGTTTACGCGGACGACATTGTCGTTTATGCAAATGGTCCTGATGAAAACAGAGTTCGTAGAAAGTTGCAAACCGTGCTCAACAGGATTACCCAATGGTGCAATGCAAATGAGCTTAAAATCTCTCAAGGTAAATGCGTTGCGATAAACTTCACTCGGAAACGCGATACCGGCCCTCTGCTCGTAGTCTTGGGTCAAGAAATACCTTGGAATACCACGGCTAGATTTCTGGGTATTTGGCTGAGTAGAAACCTGTCCTTTAACCACCATTTCTCGTATCTGCGTGCTAAAGCGTTCAAAAGGCTTAATTACCTTAAGGCTATCGCTAGCACTTCTCGTGGCGTGAATAGTAACCACATGCTCTGTATAGTTAATGCCATAATTAGAAGTCTTCTAGAATACGCCTGCCCCCTTTTTTTCAACGTCCCTCTCTCTGTGATTAACACCTTGGAAGTCATCTACAACGCTGCGCTCCGCGTGGCGACTGGACTCCCGAAATGGACCCCCATCCCCATTCTCAGGAGGGAGGTTGGGGCCTCCTCCATGGCTGCCCGCCTTTCCTATCTAACGAAGAAATTTATCATTCGGCAACTAGCACTTTCTCCCGGGCATATAATTTGCGATAAATTAAGGTCTCTGCACCTGGCTCCCAATGCTAAACCTATCTGGCACCAGCCTATGCTTGATCTTTTAGACTTTTTTAATATAGATATCTCCCACATTTTAAGATTTTCCTGGCCTCCTCCCCCTGGGGTCCCTCTAAATTTTGAAATTATTACCAAGGGGCTGTTCTTTCAAAACCATGATATCCCGCAAAACATGGTGGTGGGCGCCTGGAACGAGTGGTACGATTGCCTGGTCAATGACACAATGGTAATTGCTACGGATGCGTCCAAAGACACAGTGAAAACGTCCGTCGCTGCAGTAGCTTACCCGGCGGGCCTGTCAGAAGCCTATTTAGTTCCTAATGTGGACTGTCTTCACTGCTGAGGCCCTCGCTATCTGCGTGGCTGTTACTCGCCTCGCTAGTTCTGGGGGCAAATATGTTATCCTTACTGACAGTATGTCTGTTCTGGAGGCTCTCAGATCTGCTTCTTTGCGATCCCCGAAAGTTATCCTCTGGTTATATAATTGTCTATACAACGGGAAAAATGACAAGGTATTTTCCCTGGTGTGGTGCCCTGGGCACAAAGGTATTCCTCCGAATGAGCAGGCTGACAGTCTCGCTCGTAACGGCCCCTATAACTGCGCCAGCCTAAATAAGATATCCCCCGAGGATATTATGTCTCACATACGCACTAACTGGCGGGTGGAGACTGGTTATGCCTGGATAAACAGCGACTACAGTCACAACTTTGAGCACCTCTCTACGGACCGCACGTACTGCAAATGGTTAAATTCTAGGCTACTCGATACTCTGATAGCTAGGTGGCGGACTAAAACCCTCCTTACGCGGCGTAAACTTTTTCAAATGAAGATGGTGGACTCCCCACTCTGTACGACTTGCTTTACCCATGAAACACCTGACCACTTGCTACTGTCCTGCGTTCGCCTCTCTTCGGAACGGAATCAGTTGTTCAACGACCTTAACATCCCCAGCTCCGCCGATTATTCCCTAATTATGGGGAAAGTGGCTTCTAGTAGAAAAGCCTTGCGGGCTTTCGCCCGCTTTTCTTCTGCCGCTGTCGGCTTCTGAGTTTGAAGTCGACGGGCTTGAGTTTTTATATGAGAGGCTCCGCCTCTCTCATATCTTATGCATGGCTTCATGCTGTCTTCTTCCCCTAGTAGCAATGACTGCTTGTTTTCTGCTCGGTCGTTCATCGACTCATCGTTAACTCATCGACTCGTCGAATTCAGTCATCGGCAAGTGCACTTTTGTTTATCTGCAATAGATGAATTTTTATTCATGGATAGAAGTGATCTAGACGAGCAGTTTCGCCGATGGGAAACCGAAAAACAATATCTTATCCGAAACTGCAGCTCTATAGTCAACGGGCCTTGCAGGTGTCCCCAGTGGTTTGCACTTTACCCAAATTCCTATAAATATTTGAGTAATTTAGATGTGCCTTTGCATAATTTAAGGGAAATTTTGAACAATTCTTGAATTAATCGCATAATTTACTTCAAATTTCTTGTATTGGGGTTGGGAGGGGGCAGGGGGGTGGTATCCCCCCCCTTGCCCCCTCCCACAAAATTTAAATTTGAAAAGAAATATTTACAAAAAAATGTAAGTATTTATTATATAAAAATCGTTTGTAATATTTAAATAATTTTAAAAAAGTGTGTTTAAAAAAAATAAAAGAAAATCTATTTGAGCTTCAGCTGCATTATAAGAAAAACGGAAACTTCATTACAATGAGCAACTCTTTTGAAACCTCTTTAATGTAAACAGCAAGAAGAGAAATCATTTAATTTTTAAAAGTTATTCAAGAAATATGAAAGTTAAAATCACACTAAAATTCCTATACAATTGGCAATATTGTTTTTTTAATTATTAATTATGAATGTTGTTGCTACTTACATACATTGGTAAAAAGTGAGATTAATTTCTTACCAATCGAATAATTTGACTATTATTAATAATAGCTGAACAACACTTTGTCAAAATTTCACCCAAGTCCCAATCTGAGACTAAAATAACACGTACACGTAAATAACACACATGGGTACACTTTGCCTTACCCATGACAAGATTCGATGGTCTAGGGGCAGCGCGCTTATCTCGTAATCAGTACACTCATGGTTCGGGCCCGGTGGAGGAAGACTTTTTTTTTCTTTTTTTTCCCCCAGAAAAACGGAAATTTAGCATACAAAAAGCGAAAACATAATAAACAGAACGGACATTTTTTGAAAATTTTGCTGCCAGTCGTTTATTTTTTATTAACAAATATATTTTAAACAGTTTATCGGTTTCTTTTCGTTATTTCATCGGAGTCGTCGGGAAACGATGATCGGCTTTATGGCTCCCCGAGCGGACATTTTGTACCAGTTGCCGATGAAATTTCCCCTTTTTTGGATGAAAAGCCGTGATCGGCCATTGCTCCTTCTCCTCGGATTTAACTCACCCGCCTCTCATCGACCGATGGGTTATTGCTACTAGGGTCATCACTGACACAATTCTTGAGCCCGGGAGTCACCCGGGTAGCTCAGGGTCCTTTTTTTAATTTAGTTCTAGCCTAGTTTTTGGCTTCTTGTCTGTTGTATGAAATATGTTTGTTGGCGATATGGATTTGATATGGTCCCTGGAATTATTAGAAGCCCCGATGAAGGGATAGTAATACCTCTTCTGTTTTCCTTGTTTGGCTGGGACGAAGCCATAGATATAGGAATAACTAGATCACGCATCCGTATGCTAGTAAGAGGTTTTTCTTGTTGCCAAATATCTTCGGTGGCATCACCCATGATAGTGGCAGAAAGCAGTGTCTTGATCATGGTTTATGGTTATTTTCGCCACTAGTCCAGCATCTTATTTATTTATTTATTTTTAATTAACTTTAAACATCATCATGCGCAAGTCGTGCTGTGCGTATAATTGTACCAACAGGTTTAGGAAAGGATCTGGAATATCCTTTCACAGGTAATAAATGCTTGAAATTAGTGGTATTGAAAATCAAATATCAATTGATGTTCAATAACAGTAGTATGTTTAAATTTCCTTTTTACCTATGCTTTTCGTTCACTTTGTGAAGTAATTGAAGGAGATATTGCACATCCTTCTTCAATTAAAGTAGACATTGCTTAATTCATGTTTGTATATAAATATAATCGTAAAACATTTGACCAGTCTAACGATATTATATATATATACTTATTTTTTAAATTGTATACTTGGCACTTAAACTATAAAAAATGAGATAAATAAAGCATCGTAATTTACTTTTTACGAATAATTATTAATCATATTTTACAGGAAATGATTAATTTTTCTATGATTTTTCAAAAATAACTCTTGAATTGGGGATATTGAATTTATCTTATTTATTCTAACTAGATTTTCCACATTTGAGCATTTTTTAACGACTTTTAAAATTACTAGTTTTAATATTAAATTCATATTTTTTTTAGTTCAACGTGATTGTTTGTTTAAGTCTTTATTTATGTTTCTTCATACTTTGT